>VMKM01000053.1:600000-816593 GCA_008360985.2 Macquaria ambigua
TAGAGTAGAGGTATTATTTTTTTCTTAGTGTAATGGAGAAAACCTAAAATTAACTTTTTAATAAATCACTACTTTTCTCAACAGGAAGAACACATCTCCAAAGGAAAAAAGAAAAAGGAAGAAAGGAACAACTCTACAAATTTCAAGGTAACATATTAACACAAAACTGAAAAAGCACTCCAGTACAAAACCAGGATTTGTTTACAGCATACCACATGGTGTCGTCAAACTCCCATTGAACTTATTTTGCCTGACATACGGCTTTATAAGCCCTTTCTCGACACCACATCACTCACAATATAACTCAAAGCAACCGAAAATATCCAACGGACAAGTGACCATTCTTCACATGATTAATGTAGAACGATAATGACTTGCGTTCAGAACATTGTGTGCTATACAGAGTTAAATGACTAAATCTAATGCATAAGTTTCACTCATTGGACTGGTACATAGAGAAAACAAAGGACTGTGGCAATGACAGTTACAATCAAATGAATGGCCAACAATGTTAAAATGTTCTGAATAAAATCAACACTTTTATAAATATTATTGTTTACAGCCGACTAACTGCTAAAAGTCTCCTTTGTCATGACAGCTCCGTAACAATAAGCATGACTGAGCTAGCTTATTTTCATGCAAAAGATAGTTTCTGGGTGCAAGAATTGCCATGTCAGAAGCTGAAATGTTGATTAGCAGTTATGTTTCTTTTCGTTGTTTTTTTTTTTTTTTTTTAAATGTCTGGACCCAGAGAGGAAGACTCAGAGCAAGAAAATCCAAGAAATCTCAAACCCATTTTTGATCCTCACTGAATCAAACAAGAACAATTTAAGGTGCTTGACACTCATGAACACAACTCTATTCTTATCTCTGTACCTTTAGGAAACAAATGAACGAGTACATCCCACAATTCCATACCGACCACATCACGTATGGCCTTCTGTCCTGATCTATAAACAGCCCTCTAGAGACTTAATAAACTGGCATCACGGCTTTGCAAAAATCAAATGCTGATTTTAGTTTTGTGAACAAACAAGCTAACATTCTAGAGGAGCCCTGACTTACGCACACCCAAACACACAACTTCCCTTCTAAAGTGTTTCTTCGTTACGTTTCCAGAGAGCTATTCTCTCCCTACTGCTTCTTAACGCAAGCCATTTGGATTCTTAGTAAGTAAGTGAGCTGCAAAATGGAGGTAAGATCAGAGCTGGTGTGAGATATACAGTACTTGGTGCACTTGCAGAGAGCAGCCAGGGTTGAGGGGTGGGGGGCAGAGAGAGAGGGCAGAGAGGGGAGAGTAATACAGTAGATGCTCACAATACCACAGTTTCATTGGAGTCTTAAATGCGCGAGAGCATTCAGGAATATTTGGACAACACATCCATGTTTGTCGTTAGTGTCGATGAACCTGCTGCAGGTCCCTCTTTCCATGACTTCATTGCTCTATTAATACAGCTTTTCCTTTTTCTCCTTTTCTCTGATGCTCCAGCTCTGCGGCTCTGAGGTGATGCTGCCCTTGAACGCTGACTGGTGTTAATCTCCCCCACCCTTAATCCCAACCTTACCTATAAGTGGGGACATTACAAAACTGAAACCGGATCAGCATCTATGCGTAACTTTAACCTTCTCTAACCTTGCCCTCTGTTAATGGACTGAGGTTATATTATTGCTGTGCTTTCTACTGCTAACTGTGGGACTGTGGTGCTGCAATGCTAGAGCAGTCTGTGACAAGCAGGTCCACCACCGTGTTACCAGTGACATACACAGTAGGCGCTGTCACCATGTTGCTAAGGGAGACAGAGCTGCTGGCAGCCACATTAGAGGTGATGGGGCTCGGGGCACCCTGGCTGTTGCCATGGGTGCCCATGTGGCCCTGGAGCTGGGTGGGTGTCTTGCAGTGGACGCCGCACAAGTGGCAGACGAGTACACCACCAGAGGCCGATCCGCCAAAGCCCCCCGGACTGTCCTTCCATTCTTGGCCATGGTGCTTCTGGGCATGGACACGAAGGTATGTCAGTGTGGTGAAGCCTGATGGAGGAGAGGAGAGCCGGGAGGAAAGAGTGAAAATGACACTTTGTTATTTCAGCCAAAGAAGGATCCAAGCACATTTGAAACCACACATTTGCCAACATAAAGCAACAAGTGATCAACTGACATCTGATCTTGCCCATGCAAAGCAGATGGCCACAAGTGAAGTTAAAGACACAAAAACTGACCTCTACAGGAAAATAATAAACTCTCAAAGTGTGACTGTAGTGAAATAGCATCTCATATCATTAAACAGACGAATAACCCTGCTCTTTTACACAAAGCTACAACAAGAGGTTGAAATTACAGGTTGAACATGGTATGTGTGCCTGCATTACTTTAAAAATGAATCCATATGCACTTAAACCTTTGGCCACTTTTTAAGTTGATATGGCAAAAATATTAGCAAACAGTTGCCTATTTACACATCCAGCAGATATGGAGCAACATTAGCATTCATTTGGAGTTCACTCTCCTTTTAGCTCTGTTTTGGTCTTGGTTTTGGTAGTGTGCAGTGGGTTCATCAGAGGTTTTGTGAACAGCTGCCTGCTGCGGCTGGAAACGACTGAAACAGTTAAGTTGCGGTCCGGAAAAACCAAAACAATGAGCTGAAGGATGCTTTAAAGCTCCATGGAGCTGAGGAGAACTGCAGAGATGAGGATAATTCTCTGTGGGTTCATCACCATGTAGTCATTTTAATAATTGTTGATATAAAAATATTAATGATAGCTGCTTTAATGTGAACTAGTAAATCGAAGCATCTTATCTGTACTTACTGCGGTTGCAGAGATGGCAGGCATGGTGCTGGGACTGGTTGTGCACCCTCATGTGATCTGTGATGTAAGCAGCAGACAGGAGCTTGCCACAGATGTGGCAGGGGACCTTCTCCTCATGGCGAATCATATGTGCCCGCAAACGATCCTTTGTGGCAAAGCTGGACTCACAGGTCTGAAAAAAGATGGAAGCGGTCAAGACCGAATTTAAGATAACCAATGTTCTCCAGCTCTTTGTGGAAAATAACCTCATATGTATGTAACATACACACACACACACACACACACACACACACACACACACACCTATAATGTACAGTACGTGATGAAGTATGTTAGTCATGCTGACGTGAATATCAGGCTTTGTGCAGCTGCATGTAAACATAACAATTACAGTGCAATTACAACAAGCTGCCTGCTGCGTATTCTGTGTTTCAAAAAAGGCATGTACTTTATCCAGATCAGTTTCCATGGTAATATTCTCAATGTTCATTTACTCATGTCAACAGATATCGGTATGAGGCAGCTGTAGACACAGATAAAAGTGCAGTAATGTACAAGACCTCAAACTTGAGTCATCTGGAACACTCTGTATATAAACATGGTCATTGTTAACATGAATGGACTAAAAACAGATGCTGTGTGCAGCTGCTCGGTGAGGATACCACGCAGGGCAAACACGACGTACCGGGCATTTGAAGGGTCGCTCAGAGGAGTGCACCTGTCTGACGTGACTGTTTAGATGGTCGGGCCTTGGGAAAGAAAGAGAGTCAACATATTAGGACAGGTACCGCTTCATGTTGTCACACTCAAATTAAAGGCTCCTGTGTGATTGCTGGGAACATTTTTGTGAAATGTTCCACATTTTGGGAAATACATTTACTTGGGAAATACTTCTTGCCGAGAGCTAGATGGGAATATCGATACAACTCTCATGTCTGTACGCTAAATATAATGCTATCTCAGTTAAGTTACTGGTCCTAGCCTAGAAATAGTCAGGCACATATTAAATGTGTAAAATGGCAAAATTGAAATTTTTACATCTGGTTTTTGTACAGATTAAATGAACGAGATAAAACATTTGCAACAGAGACAGAGCCCGGTTAGCTGTTTTCCCCCTGTTTCCAGTCTTTATGCTAAGCTAAGGTGTCTTACTCTTCAACTAACTCAATCCTGACAGTAATGTTATTAGACTTAAACTGCTCCACAGTGTCACCTGGAGAAAGCCTTGCCACAGTGGGGGCAGACGTAGGGTTTTTCCACACCACCCTGGTGGGAGCGCACGTGGTGGCTCATGCGGTCCTTCCTCTTGAAGCGCTGCTGGCAGATGGGACAGGAGAACGGCTTCTCGTCCGAGTGGGACAGGCGGTGGCGGTTGAGATGGTAAACGTCGCGGAAGGCCTTCCCACATGTCTCGCAGGCGTGGTTCTTCCTCACCGGGTTTGGGTTGGGATTTGCGGGCCGCTGGAGGCAAAACAGACAAGCAGATAAACACACTACAGAGTTTAGATGGTATGTGTTTTCTGCGCAGAATGAATACAGTTATAAACCAAAAATACATTCAGTGGCAACTATTTTAACATTTTTATATCTTTTGTTGAAACCATGCAAATGCACACAGATATTTTTGCCTGATTTGTACCAAAGTTGCATGTAATCAGTTGTACAAAACATTTCTGACAGTTGATGGCATGTTAGATCCACTGAATTTAAAGTCTTTATCTGCTTTCACACTGTTTGTGTTACAGAGAACATGCAGGGGAGCATGGGGGGCTTCTAGCACGGTGTTTCTCAAACTGGGGACCAGTGCCAAACACTGGAATGGAATTTACTGGTCCCTGAACCGATTACTGTACATGGACATTTTGTCAAATTTAACACACAGGGGAGTTTCAGTCAAATCTGAAGTGACACACCGTAACTGCTTGCAAAGTCCCAAACAGTAAAACAAGGTGGCTTAACCATGCCTGTGGCCAGGCAGCTTAAGAAACAACATGCTTGAAGGTTTGGGGTTGACGACAGCCATCTCCACAAGGCCCTGACCCACCTGTACTGTCGCCCCTGTGGCCATGACGACAGCAGCAGGAGGCGGAGCATGGGGGTTAACACTAGCCATTACGTTTGGCATGGCAACCCCTTCACCATCCTGACTACCCAGGTGAGGCTGCTGGGCCCCCGCCAGCAGGCCGGGAGGGGCGAGAGGGGGAGGTGCGGAGAGGTGTAGCAGGGAGAGGGGAACAGTGGGCCTCTCCGCCCTCCCTCCGGCCCCCACCGCCATCGCCGACGGGGCCGCCACCGCCACCTGGCCGGCCTCCTTTGCCCCCTCCGCCTGCTCTCTGGCCCTGTCCTTCATGCGTACCCCAGTGTGGACCGACTGGTGCCGCCGCAGGTTGTAGTTGTTCTTGAACTGTTTGTTGCAGATGGCACAGATGTGGGGCATGCGGGTCGGCCGAGATACTGGCTTCACTGGACCACGGGGAGGCGGGAGAAAAGACGGACAGAGAGAAAGTTGTTAATTTCAAAGAAGCTGAATTTGTATTTTTAATTTATAATAACCTTTCAGGTAAATTAGGCAGTAACAGTAATATGACATCAAACATCTACTTCCCAGTCAACCCTCTTTTGGTAATTTGCAGGTGAAAACACATTAAATATTACTGCTGAAATGATTAGTGAAATAATTGATTGGTCGATAGACAATATTGGACAGCAACATATACAACAACAATATTGATCAATGGATTGCTTAAGTAAGCTCAATCAAGTAAAAATGCAAAATATTCACTGGCTTCAGCTTCTCAGAAATGTCCTGCTTTCACTGTTAATTGAATATCTTTGCGTTTCAGACTGTTGGTTGGACAAAACAAGCAATTTGAAGATGTCTGTGGGAAGGCATTTTTTCACAATTTTCTACATTTTATAGATTAAGCAACTAACTATTTAAATGCTACAATAATAAAAAAATAAACATATGAAGGACTGCAACTAAAGATTATTTTCTTTATTGATCAATCTGGAGATCGATCCAGATCATCAATCAATCGTTTGGTCTATAAAATCTCAGGAAATAGTGAAAAACGTCCATCACAAGTTTCTAAGAGCCCACGGTGACGTCTTCATGGTGCCTGTTTTATGCCTGACCAACAGTCCAAAACCCAAAGATATTCATTTTACTAGAAGGCAAAGAAAACCAGCAAATATTCACATTTTAGATGCTGAAAGCAGTGAATTATTGGCATTTTTGCTTAAAAAATGACCCAATTAATCAATTATCAAAATAGTTGCCAGTTAATTTTCTGTCGAGTGATTAATCGACTAATTGTTTCAGCTCTAATCATAAAGTGTAGCTCTACAAGGCATCAAGGCTTACTCTAGTTTGGTTGAAAGTTTCTTAGACGTCAATACATAAGCGAGGTTACATGTTTTTAAATCATTTCGAAAGTTGTCTTTCTAAATGTGTGGCAAAGTAAAAGCGATTACGACATCTTTATTAGAGTTTAACAAAGGTAATCATAACACCTACAAATACATATTTAGAAACACTGAGGTGCTGTTGAACAACTTTCCGATTGCTTATCTGTGATGTTCATATCTCAAATTATAGCGTCTGAATTTGAACAATCTGAGCAATTTGAGCAACCGGATGTTTTTTTACTTGACTCGAATATTTAGATCCAAATTGATCATTTTGAATATTTGGCACTTGCAATTGACTACTGAAAATGTCAAAAGAGGAAAATTCAGACCACATACATTCAGACAGATGCTTTTCAAAGTGAAATATTTCACTGCTACGTTTCTACATTAAGTATTCAGTAGTGATTGGACTTCACAATTATGTATGCACCTGCTGATAATAAATCAAATCTTTATGGCCATGATTTCCTTCCATGTGTCCCGTCTTTTCACCTGCAAATCACCTAAAAATAAATGTCACAGGGTTTTTAATCCTCTGACTGACTTTATTACTGACATTGAATTATCCAAAGTTATGTTGTTATTTACTCTGAACAGCTCCACAGGTGTAGAGTGCAGTGCAGTGTCCCTCACCAGGCAGGGGTTCCTCACTAAGAGCAGCAGTGTCCACAGTTGAAGGAGGCTGTGCTATGTGCTCTGTGGGTGGGGTTTGGGGAGAACTCGTATGCACGGGCATGAGCTCTGATTGGAGGCTCCCCTCCACTTGGTTTTGGGTGGGAGTATTCTGGAGAAGCAAGTAGAAAGGCCATCACCAAATGTAAACACAAGTCAGAGCATTATCTTGAGAGTGCTACGTTGTAATGCAAGATGAGAGGGCCGTAGGACTGCTGGACACACACACGCAGGCTGAGTGGCCCGCGTGAGAACATGCGCGCAGTAAAATGAGAAAGAGGCCAGTAATGCCTGCTCAACAAGCCTACCTGGAAGAGAAAATTGCTCCAAGCAGCATCCATTTTGCGGCACAGCGATGGAGATTATAAAGTCAGCTCCTGATTGAGGTCGAGGAGAGCAGCCTTTGCATGGCTTTGATCGGCCCAGCGGTGATCGAGGCGCAAACAGTCGCCTGTCCTGCAGCAGAAACGACGGGCTTCTGGATTTGCTTGAGAAACGTGAATAAAGTCGTCGGCAAAAATATGTTTTTCTCATTGAGGTAGCCTAATGCTGTCAATTAAAATGCACGCAGCTGTTGACTAACGCAGGCTGCAGCACACGGGCAGTGGTGGAGCAGGCCAGGTCCAATAATGGCCCGTTTCTCTTTCACTTTGGTTTCTAACTTTAATTCATCAAACACTCAATCTCACTAAAACGCAATATCACACAACAAAACTGCTTCCAAAACACCCCCTAAAAGATCGCATATTAGCCTACACTATTACATTTTAGCAACAAACATAAACCACTCTACGTGAAATAAATGCATTTTTACGCAAGAGAACAAATATGGGTTATAACACACGTATCTGGTAGCACAGCAGGTCATGCTTTGTTTTTAATTTATGAATCTATTTTCCCGATTTCCCCCAATAGGCCAATCGGGTGTTTGTCGAAGCCTCGTTGTTGGATTCAAGCCCTGACCCCGGCGAGCGGCGCTCTCGCCGGGCCGCAGCCTATCGCTCCACCTCGGCCGTTCAGCTGCGAGGATGTCATCTTTCTTTTTTTATCGCCCGCTCTCCCTCCTCCCTCCCTGTCTCTTTCTTCCTTTTCTTTTTTAATTCCTCTTTCTTCTCCCCCTCCTCTCCTTTTCTCGCACCGCTATGTCCCACTTGCTCTTAAAGGGATCGCGTTTCCTCTTTGGACACCCCCCTCTCATTTCCGTCTCCCTCGGCGGAGCCTATCCTCGCCCCTTCCTTCCTGGGCTTTTCGGCCGACACAAAATGGTACTACTGTGTTTTTCTCCTTCCTCAGGCCAGCTGGAACAGATCTCCTGCACCGCAGAAAACAGCCGGAATGACTTTCCATTAACGGCCAGATGACAGACGCATCTTAAAGGGAAGTGCGCACAGATCCTCCCAGTCGGCCTACGATAATGATGTCAGAGTCAGATATAGTACACAGGACGAATAGCAGCTCAGGATACACACACAATAGATGAGAATAATAGTCAGCATTGCATGAATACAGATAAACTGTCCGTTTATGAAAATAAAAATATACATATTGTATATAACATGGTGTTCTTAAACTATACATACCTCCAAGTATACACTCCAACTATAACAATCGGTTAATTATTTAAGTCAATTTTAAGTTAAAATCCCCCACATTTACTGGTTCCAGCTTCTCAAGTGTAAATATTAGTTGTTTTCTATGATTGTAAACTGAATCTCTTTGGGTTTTTGACTGTTAGTTGAACAAAAGGAGACGTTTTAATATGTCAACATGGGCTTTTTTCCTTTTTTTTATAAACTATTTTTGACATTTTATGGACCAAATGTTTAATCGATTAACCAAGAAAGTAATTGGAAGACTGATCAATAGGCCAAATTAAAATAATCTAGGGCTGCAACTAACGGTTATTTTTGTTAGCAATACATCTATCGATAATTTCCTTTATTAATCGTTGGGTCCATAACATTTTTTTGACATATTAAAATGTCTTGTTTTGTCTGATGAACACTCAAAAAAAAACCAAAAAAAGAAAAACCCAGAAAATATTCAGTTTAATAGAAGACACAGAAAACCAGCAAATATTCACATTTAAGAAACTGGAACAGAGATTGTTTTTTTTTGGCAAAAAATAACTTAAATGATTAATCGATTGTCAAATTAGTTCTTGATTAATTTTCTGATAATCGACTAATTGATTAACTGACCAACTGTTTCAGCTCTAAAATAATCACTAGTTGCAGCCCTGTAATAAACATCTTAATAATCATGTCATCTGAGTAAAGTACATCAAATCAAGACGAGTTAATGTGTTAATATCAATTTATTATCTTTTTTTAAATTACTTTTTAAAGCACCCCATTTCTTTTCCAATACACGTGTTAAGACCCTTCCTCCCTCTCCTCCTCAAGCTTGGAATATGCTTGATTTGAATATTTAATAAGGATTTCAACCCCCCACCACCCCACCCCTCCCGAAAACTCTGCAAAACACAGATGAGCCTGCGTTGCTTCTTTGTCTTCATCTTTCATCCAGGCACGACGCAGGGACTCCCTGCTCTCGCCACGACCTCTGACACTGACAACAACCCGTCTAAAAACACTACCACACTGATTTCCCCGACACGAAGGCCGTCCCGAACCCGCCAGTCTTAGTTTATATAAGGAGTTCATGCATGCACTGAGATTCCAACCAAGCATAAAGTAGTAGGTTATACAGGGAATTGTCTTGAGCTGGTGTTTCTGAGTCATACAAACAGCAGGGTGATTATCTTTTTTCATTTTTTTTTTCAATTTAAAATAAAAAAACAACAACAAAAGTCCAGTTATTTATAATCTCCTTCAAGTAAATGACTGGAGAAGGAACCTCCAGAAGCATCATGTGCACCGTGCTCATGAAACACTGCTTGGTGTCTGTATCTGCGAGGACGGGCCGCTGCGGTCACTGCTGCTGCAGGCACAAGAGGGTGCACGTTCACAGCAGCTCAGTCGACGCCCGTCCTTTCATTTCTTCTTTTTCTTCTTCACACACTTCCAGCTCGTCTTCAGCAGTACGATTATCAACTGGGATTGTGCACGTCTCTCTTCATCTCTTCTTTCCCCCCCATGCTTCCCTTGAGAGGTTCTGTGTGGAAACTTATTTCTAACCTGAAAACAAATAAATAAATAAAAAAGGCATTTTTTACATTCCAGTGCCCAATTGTAAAATCTTTTCTTTTCTTCTATGAGAGTCCAGAGCAGGAGGTCAGAGTTCACATGAACAGTGGGGGGTGTTGTAGGAGTGTCTTTTAAAATTCAATTGTTTTTGTCTAAAAAAATGTGGCGATATAACCAGACTTTACCGCTCGACACACATACATAAATTCTTAACAATTATTAATAATCCCTTATTAATAATCATTATTACCTTGAACACACACCATACCTGACAATGCAACAGTTTTTTTTTTTTATCATCTATTTTTTCTTTTACAGTCAAAAGTGGGCCCTTTTCTTCTCGCAAGAAAAATGTGAACATGATTACAACAACAATTACATCAGGATTAGTTATGGTAATATTGACACCTATAGAAAATGCAGTTGGAGTCGTCGCTCTAAATCTTGAATTCAATACTCATTTGAATATATCAAAATTACTATCATTATCTTTGTTACTCTATAAAACCAATGACTTGTTTTTGTTTTTTTAATATTCCCATAAATATGTACAGTAAAGATCAAAAATGTGGGACACGTGATCTTAAATGCCAGTGAAACTTGGACAGGTACGGTACATTTCAAATGTGTTTGGTCATGTTTTACAAATGTTTTTTTGTACATCTATCTCATGCATTGGAGTGACTCTCGTAGACACCTATGTTGTTTAGATACTCAATATGTCATGGATGCCGGAAAGCTTTTTTCTTTCTTTTGTATTTGTACATGTCCACACAAATGTTTCTCCTCATCCCAGCTGCATTTTTAGAACATAGAGTCTCTTGCCTTTACAAACATTCTGTGTATTTGTATTCGGTTTTTAAATCATCTTGCAGTCATCAAATAAAAATTTTGATGGCACGACATCCCTTTAAGAACCCCTTAAAGGCATTGGTGACGTTCCAAGCAACTTGTTTTTTTTGTGTTTGTTTTTCATACACTTAATACAAAAAAATTCAACAAAACATCAACAGTTGTAAATCAATAAAAAGTGTTTTCCAATCCCCAGCAGCCTGGAGACTAAAGTTACCCATCTTTTGTGATTCTCCCCTTTTTTTCCTCTCTGGAGCAGAAGTTGCGAGTGCTTGCTAGATATATCTGGACACTACAGGCTACATACACGTACGTACACAATGCAAAAAAAACATAATTTTCCTTTTTTCCTCCCCCTGTCCTCTCTCTTTCTCCATTCCAGCATAGAACATCATAGAAGAAGACATGGCTGCCGTCCCCTCTCTCTGCAGCTCTGAGAGGAAAAAAAAGGCAAAATATCCCTCCTTTCGCACTTCCTGTCTCACTTTTATACAGGCGGTAACAAAGATAAAAACATTAAACACAAACCTCATCTTCTTTTAAAATCTAATACCACCTTAATCCAGTGGTATTACAGGTGGTTACATTCCTCCCTCCCTCTTTTACACCTGTGAGAATGGGAGAAAACCTCTCTGCCCACCCTGAGTCTAAAGAAGCAGGGAGCAACTCAATAATGTCAGTTTGTCCTCTCTTTGCCTCTGATGTTGACTGATCTCTTTCTGTGCGTTAAGAGGAAAGGGTGATATCCCTGAATCCTCTGCATTTCAGCTGAGAGCTGAGATCAGTCCAAGAAAGGACGCAAGGCAAGGCGGCAAGCTGAGAGTATTGAGATGCAACCTGTGATAGCTACCTTCCTAAATCACTCCCACCCTTCATGCTACCACCCTGCTCGCTCTCTTCCTCCTGCCATCTAAGAGTAGGAGAGATGGGAGCCGTTAGAGATGTGTGAAGTGACTGAGGTGCTTCGGCTCAGGACGCCATCGCTGCCCCCGGCTCCTCCAGGCCCCCCGCCGGACGCCGTCCTCCTCAGAGGCTGGGGGCTGTTCCTCAGGGCCATCAGGCTTGGGGCACCACGCACACCAAGCCCACCGCCGCTGTAGATCCCCCCCTGTGAGGAGGAGGAGGAAGAGGAGGAGGAGGACGGGCCGGAGATGGAGGGAGGGGCAGGCGGCGGGGGAGGTAGCATGGCCAGGGACTGAGAGGAGGAGCGTGAAGGCAGGTGATGGGAGAAGGGCAGGGGGTGTGGGTGGGCCAGGTCGCCGCCGGAGCCCCGCACTCCGGCCCACTCCCGCTCCCTCTCCTTCTCCCGCTCCCTATCTCGATCTCGATCCCGCTCCCGCTCGCGGTAGAGCTGCGGCGTGCTCTGGTGGTGGTAGTGCTGGGGCAGGTGGTGGCGCTGGTGGTGGGAGGAAGAAGAGGAGGAGGAGGAGGAAGAGGAGGCGGAGGAGCGGGACGAGTGGTGCACCTCCCTCCCATCTCTCCCCAGCCCCAGGGCCATTCCCAGGATGTGGGAGGAAGAGGAGGACTCGCTCCTGCGGTCCCCTGCTCCAGTGCCACTACCGATGCCGCTGCTGCTGCTGCTATTGTGGCTGCGGCGGGAGTGTTGCTGAGGGGGCACGTTCTGTGGGTGCATGCCGTGGCTCCAGTGGCCAGCAGAGCGGGAGCCAGAGGGTGGGGCGTTGGAGTAGCCCTGCATTGGGTAGGCCTCGCTGGGGATGCCTGTCAGTGTCATGTTGCTGAAGCCCAGACGCAAGCTCTCTGAGTCAAAGGACTCGATCTCGCTGGCCTGCCGCTCCAGGAGGGTGCGGATGCGTTCTGAGCGCTCGTTCTGCAGGGACAGCATCTCTTCCTCGATCTAGGAAAAAGAGCGGCACATGAAAACACAATGTCATTTTTCTTTAGATTGTAGCATTACCATTACCATTTCCAAACATGAAACTGTTTGGGAACTCAATATAATTACTGTAAATCATGAGATTGAAAGTTCACTCTTGACTTTGGAAACAGCAATTGAAACAATCTCACCGCAAGTTAGAAGCTGTTTTGGAGCTCTTGATCAAATCACACAATTTTCTTTCTCAATCATATCCAGTTTGCAGTTTCTTCTCTGAAAGCCTAACTAGATTCCTAAAACTCACCAGAGGCTTTTACTACATTTTAAGGAGCTTTGCTTTCATAGAAGTGGTTGCCAAAAGGCTCTAACCCTCTGCTCCAGCAGGGCGCGGCGGATGGACACCCTCTGTTCCAAGTCCTTGACCTCTCTCTCATGTTGCGTGTCGGTGTGGATCTTGATCTTGCTCTGGTAGGCGTTAAGCAGCTCCAGCTCCTGCTGCAGCTGCATACGCAGCACCTTGTACTCCGCTTCCTGGGTCTCATCCAATCGCAGCTAAGAGACCGAAAAAAATAAAAGAGGGAGTGTGATATAAAATGAAATTGGCATGATTGTATGGGCAACAAATTGCGCTTTAGTGTTGACAAGGGTAGATGAGGAAAAGTTTAGAAAGTTTGATGAATGCAGAGAAAAGAGGAGAAGATCAGGAGAGTGAGCTGCAGATTGGTCAGAGTTTAGTTCAGTGTTGGGCCTGCATGTGCTGTATTCAAGTTAAGTGAAACATAAAATTCAGTGTAAATGTAAGAAACTGTGAAATCACAACCAACTAATATTAATAACAAACTTCAGTGCATTTTCTACTGATAAACTAAAATGCATCAGGCTGAAATACTGTAGGTGACTTTGTGAACAGGATATGAAGCGTTATTGAATGTTCAGATACAATTTTAAAAAGTTCTAATGCAAGTATTGTAAAACGTTATCTAAATAAATCTGTATAATATTACAAAATGTTTCACAATAGTTCAACTACTTTGGCCTGTGTGTGTGGTGCCGGTCTTAAAGCCTGGCTCCAGAAAACAGATTAAATCTTGTTTCAAAAGACATTCTTCATTTATAACTTTTTTTTTCTGACCTCAGGATTGAGTTTAATCAGCGAGTGGGAAACCTTCCCAAAGAGACTTTAACCAGAGCATGAGTAAATGTGCGGACAAACAAGGGCAGCAGGGATTTGGCTTACTGGGCTTATATGGCCCGCTGCCATGTGAGGTAATTAAAGTAGCACAGGGCGTTATGTCACTGAAGGGACCAACGTCCCATCCTCTTCCTACTATGTTTCATTCATTTAAAAGCCTGGGATTTGTGTGTGTGTGTGAGTCCCATGCTTAGAGGGCAGTGGATGAGTTAAGAGTTTAGCCATAAGGGACTGTACAAAAATTATTTTACTATTTAAAAACCAAGAGTATTTTAACGATAATTGTTTCAGTTGTTTTTCATGCAGAAATGCCAAACATTTCATGGATCCAGCAACACAAATGTGAGGATTTGCTGCTTTTCCTTGTAAACATTTTAGTTTATTTATTTATTTTTTTAGTTTATTTTGTCCAACTATTGGTTCTGCTCTGGGTAATTGTGATAGGCATTTCTCACTATTCTTTGAAGTTTTACAAACCAAAGAATGTATCGAAAAAATAATCAGCATATTAATCCATAATGAAAATAATAATTAGTTGCAGATGTAACAGTTACAGGGGACATTTTTCTGCAGTGAGTACATTTGATACTTTAAGCCCATTTTCCTGATTATACTTATATACTTTTACTTAAGTAACATGTTCAACGTAGAACTTTTACTTATTTTTACAGTGTGATATTAGTACTAGTATTTTTTGGACGTAAACATTTTGATGTAACTGTTAAATGTTTTTAAGTTAATCTCACGAGAAAAATATGAAATAATTTCCATACAGTCCCTAAGAGGAAAAGAATGAGGCTTATTTCAGGCTGACGCCATCTTCATTTCAAAGTAGCGCGACGCTCATATACTGTATATCGTAGGTCCTGTAACATGACATGAATGATTGAAAAGATAATCTAGGTGCTATTTAAAGGGGTACTCCACATCAAAGTCTTGTCCACTGAGACATCACGTGACATCACTTGAGGCAAACGTCGGTTGGTGCTGAAGACTACAAGTTGGAAAATGCAAAAGATCTCGGGGTGTGGTGTTATAAAGAAGTGGGCTTACCGACCGAACTGTCTGTGGTTGAGTTGCATTCTGGGTAATGTACGCGCCATGTTTTAACAAGGAAGAAGAATGTGTGGAATAAAAAAGATGATATCTCTGGACGATATCTCTTTTTTTTAGCTGTCCATCTTGACTCCGACAGTGTTATAGGAGAGCAGTCTTCTAAAGATAAACTGACTGTATGTTGTCTTATTATGTGGCTGAATATCAGTGTTCTTTGTCCTGAAGTTATGGCTGAACCTCAAACACATTTTCTTTCTTTACAGTATTCTGACATTTAATCTGTGAAATAAGATGTCAAATTTCATCACAGCTGTCCTCACTGCTTAGTTTACCTCTCTCGATGCAGGACAGATAATCTTAATTTCTCCGAGACATTCAGGGAAAAAGATATTTTGGAAGAGGACTTGCACAGAACTGTTAAACTGTAGGAGAAACAGGATGGTGTACATAATTTGGAATAAAACTGGGAAATGCGGGTTTAGGTGGAGATTAACACTGAGGGACCAGGAGGAGGCTTGTTGGCGGGCAGGCAGGCAGGCGGGCGGGCAGGACGGGCTCCAGGCCAGGCACAGCAGTGGTGGTGTGGTGCGAGTGTGAAGTGAACGACGTCTCCTTGCCTTACTCACAGCCTGTGTGGACAGCATATCATTGATGGAGTGGTCATACTGCTCGGCCAGGATGGCCAGCTTACGAGTCTGCTCATCCTTCAGCCGCTTCAGCACGGCCTTATGGTCCGACTTGGGCGTGTTCTCCAGCAGGTGGTTGCGCAGGGCCTTGTACTGACGGGTCTGGATCTTACAGGTGTCCTGGAACTGACGCTTAATCTGTAGCTCTTTGGACTGGAGGAGAGACAAGAGAGATGGAGGCAGCTGGGCTAAAGTGCTCCTATGGTTTTAGAAATGAACATGGTGATGGATGTGTTCAATACAGAAAACCAGGGAAAACATTTCTTTGACTTTTTACACATTGTGCACTTTTTTTTTTAAATACAATTTCTAACAACTTGCTATCAATTTTGTTTGAAAAATGCTGACATGACCCTGATGGTAAAAAATGCACACTATTAATAATCACAACTTAAAGTATAGATACCTGTCAGATGTTGAATCTTTGCCCATGACAGCATCACGGCCAAACTGACGAGGGTTTGTCCACTCATGCAAACTAATTCTGCCTTTATTTTATACATGTGGGTATGAAGGTCTGACAAATTAAATGCATTAAAACATTAATGTTGCTTTGAGCTATGCTGTTTTTACATCTTGCTGCTTAATAATTACTATTATAATTATTTTCAGTTGTGGAATTTCATAAATGCACAACCTCTGGCTGTCAGCAGCAACTACAGAAATGATAGTATAATCGATTTCAACTCAAAAGCACTGAGTCTATGAAACACTCAAACTAAAAAGATAAAAATGTGACGGCAGTGTTCATTTTACAAGAGTTGGATATATTCATACAGTGAATCCAAGGTCTCTACCGACATTAATTTCTTATGTGTATTTCTTCTGTGTATGGATTGACAATCAATGTGTGTGATTACTGATTTATACAACAAAAAGTGTTTAACTTTGAATATAGAATGAGTATAAACTGATGCAATGATTTTATTGCAATGGAAGCCCTTTTCAGTCAGTTCCTTAAATACCTGATTATGTAAGAACAAGTACTGAGAAAAATTGATTATGTATGTATTTTCATACATTTAATTAAAGAGGTTGACCTGTAGATGGAAAATACGCCTTTTGTGCATTTGATAATTACTGAAGAAGGCTGTTTAGAAACATTTCTGATGTGAACAGACCTTCTACGGTTTTAGAAAATATTAATAACTGAAGAACTGAACTGAACTGGAAATAACTTCTGGTTTTCAGTCCGATTATGAACAGACCTGAGTACATTTGGATTGCAAATTGTGCCTTTAACAGAAATGTGATTCATTTGTATTGTATTGATTGATCTAAAGTGAAAAAAACATGTTTACATTACTATTTAACCTGTTTTTACAAGTTATAATTATTAAGAATTAAGTACCCTTCTTTAACATAGTCAGACACATTCAGGATTGAATGTTTTAACTGTGAAAGCTTGAAACAAAGTCATCCAGAATTTTGGCATATAGGACGTGGCCTCTGAATGACTATTAACCCTCAGTTAACATCCTTACACACATTTCAACCTTATATGTTGTTTAGAAATAGTCGCAGAACATGGTGGCATTATTTTTGGTGATTTTAGACAAAGGGCACAACAGAAGACAACAGAGATAAAAATGTGTGATGATATAGGAGGAATGACGATGAACAAAATGGTAAAGGGATCTTTCTTCACAATAAGATGGCTGATAAATCAGTGGAGAAGTAAACAAAAGAAGACATGGTAATAATGGAAACGGAAATCATAAAAACAAACAAGACAATGATTTTCACACAAAAGAATTTATTTTTTTGTGTAAAGAAAAATCTGGAAGTATGACAAAATATTTTTTCTATGCTTGCGAGCACACGGCCATACAGTACGCAAACACTCATGCAGCTAAAATGAGAATAAAAGGACAACAAAATGGCTGCCAAACATAATGCAGTACTAGTCTGATAAATACTGCATAAATTAAATATAAAAAAACTCAAGGTGATATAACTCTCAGACGGTGTCACAACAAAACAAAATACAAACATGTAAACATACACAAAGGAACAGGAAATAACTGATACCGGAAAACAAATGTAAATCAATGGCAAATAAGTTACATTCAAATAAAACAATGTTTGTTGTGAAATGTCTTTTTTAAAGCTAGACTTCCCAAATGCAGGTCACCTAAAAGAAGTGCCCCACTTTTTTGTTCCCCCTGCGTCAAATACAGTTAAGATTGAGTTTTCCTACTCAGTAATAATCCTCCATGTGAATGGCTCAAATATCGTCCTCCTGTGACGTACACGGCACTTTCATACATAATTAGCATTTATAGGCACTAACGCATTTTACTCATCTCAACCAGACTTCCCTTGCAAATATGCTAATTTTAAAATCCTTATACTCTCAGATCTATGCATGTGACAACTGCAACTTTTCATCTAAGTTTGGTTCCTTTAGACTTCATTCAATTAAATGTGCACATCAGAGCATTTTGGTGTTTAAGTCCTCAAATTTGTAAGGGCATGAGATAAAAACAGCACCATTAACTTTAAGTTTCCTTTTGGTCCGACTGAAGTAGAGCTGGACCGATTAATCGAGTGGTTGATCGACAGAAAAATTATCGGCAACTATTGTGATAAACGATTCATTGTTTCAGTCATTTTTCAAGTAAAAATTGTGAAAAAATGCCAAACATTCTCCAGTTCCAGCTTCTCACATCATAGGTCACATATATCAGTGTAAACTGAATATCTTTTGAGTTTTGGACTCTTGGTTGAACAAAACAGGACATTGGAAGACGTCATCTTAGGCTCTGGGAAGTTGTGACGTGCATTTTTTCACTATTTTTGATGTTTGATAGGCTAAACGTTTAAGTGAAAAAAGAATCAGCAAATTAATCTTTAATGAAAATAATCGTCAGTTGCAGCTCTAAACTGAAGTGATCTTTTCTCCCACATTTGGTACTTTTTTTTAAATGGTCTTTGGGACAGATTAAACAGATGTCTGCCATTACTGGATATCTTCTCTTCATATGATCATGAGCTGCTCAATCTTTCTTTTTCACACATTCAGTAGTTGCATCAATCTTTGGACTTATTTTATGATTGTGTGTCTCAAAAGATTGTCTATATGGCTTCATATAAATTAAGCTACACTGAAATATTAAATAGGTTTTCATTATATTATACTTTTAAAGTATATCCTGCTTTCTTATGTTTCCACTATAAATGTAGGATATGTCACTTCACAACAGACTTAACATTTGTGCAAACAGTTGTAACTAAGCATTCAACTGGTGTAAATCTAGACTATTAAGGGGAAAAATATCTAAATGTTTACATGGTAAAACATAAGATTATTGCATAAAGTGCAATAAAAACAGTATATCTAACTAGAATCTGAAAGATAATGATTTCACCAGCTGTAATTATTATCCAATTATGTCTTAGCATGAAACAATGAATTGGTTAGGCTTAATGTTCCAGCTAAATGGCCCCAAACTTCTGCTAACTATTTTCCACTTCTAAACATAGAAACTACACTTCAAAATGTTATCAAATGTCCTACAGTGGCCCCAGATATTTCTGCTTAGCTGTTTATTGCACTTTTATACCGACTGAGAGCTACCTGTAGTGTTCACGGTGATGTTAGTGAATTTATTCCGGTAAGTATTTTTTTCTTTTTCACAGTATTCAGCGTTGGGGAGTGAAATTATAGCCAGGAAGCTATGCAACACTGTAAGATTTGTTCTAAGCACTGAGATAACAGTGCACCCAATGAAATAAGATCACTATCAAAGAAAAACAAAAGATTGCACAAAAACGGTCTTAAAAATAACCATAAAAATATTTGTCTTACAAATTAAGAGCAAAATAATAAAATTAAAGAAACTTTAAGGAACTTTTACAAAAAGCACAATAATGAAATGTTAAAACTTCACTGGGTTCGGTACAGTAACCGTGGGCTCGGCTGCATGTTTACGCTTGCAGAGCCCCCAGATTCAACAGTACGGCTCGTGTGCATTCATGAACACGTTTGGATAAGCTTCAACAGCCAAAATCACTTTCAGCCAGTGCACACTGATGTACAGATGTACGAGTGTGCAGGGTAAAATATGTCTCATCTTTAAGAAATGGGACCAAAAAACAGTTTGGGAATTATGTAACAGGAGATACATGTGGGCCCGAATCAAAAAGACACACAAACAACGGCTGAACAATGGAACATAGAGCATGATCACGCTCACTCACACTCACACACACACACACACACACACACACACACACACACACACACACGACCAGCACACATGTCCCACTCTTTCCTTGCTATCTCCACGGTCGAATTTTCCCCCTGACAAACCTTCCAGATGAAGTTCGTCTCAACCCACACTCCCACCTCGCCTCCTCACGAAACATCCTCTCCCTCTCTTCCCTCTTCTGTCTCTCCCTCTCTCTCCTCCTCCTCTCCCTCTGTCTCCTCTCTCGGACCTCCCTGGGCAGCAGTTGGGGCAGCCTGCTTGGGATCTCCTTTTTCAAGAGTCCCAGAGTTTGGAGTTTGATACTGACACTGAGCGGCAGCTTTTTAAGGAGCTGTCTGGCTAGTTTTAGCACTATGGAGTTAGCCAGGTCTGCCAGGACCCCGAGGGGGCGTCTGCTGAAACGCCTCACCCAGAGAAGGCCCTTGGCCAAGGGAGAGGTGTTACTGCAGCGAGCCTGATACTCTAAAGGCAGGCTTTTCAGGGGGACTGGGATTTTTGACTGACGGACACCCCAGTTGCGCCCTGCTTTGGGAAACATCTCATAGAGGTTACGCTCAGCCATGCCGCCCAGGACTGACTGGCACATGGCAAACAGGGGTCGAGGCAGGCGGAAAAGGACGCGCATGCAGAGGCGGTTAACTTTGCGGGGTGCGTACTGGAGGAAGTCGCGGGCCGGCCTGATGATCAGCACCACCACCAAGTAGAGAGAGAGGAAGAGGGAGGGAGAGCTGAGGAAGGAGACGGAGATCAAAATCATGGGGATGTAATAAATCCCCAAACTGAGGGAGAGTCCTAAACTGAAGAGGCCGCTGGCCCAGAGGCTGAGCGACAGGTAGGTGGAGAGAGACAGAGAGCAGCAGGAACGAAGGAAGAGGTACGAGAAGAAGAGCGCCAAGAAGGCAAGCTCAGCGGAGAGGAGGACAGAGGCCAACGAGGGCAGAGGCGGTGAGCGACGGAGGGACAGGAGGAAGATGGAGAGTAGCAGCAAAGTGAGGTTGGAGGGCTGGGCAGCGACTGAGAGGGAGAGGAGGAGGCAGATGGCGTGAGAGAAGAGTGAGGGGAAACAAGTCTGGGCGGGGGGAGCGGGAGGAGGGGGGGAGGTGGTTATGGGCTCCAGCTCATCTGGAACATCAGGGAAGTAAAACTCGGATAGCTCATCGATATCTCGCTCACGGAGCCGCCTCTTTTCTGGGGACAGGGATGAGATGAACTCTGACGGACAACCATCGGCCACGCCCCTGCCCTCTTCTTCCTCCTCTTCATCAGTGTCTACATGTGCGGTTTTACTGTGATCATCCTCGTACTCCCACTGCACTCCTTCCACTTCCCTCACCGGTGTCCCTTCCTCACCCATTTTCCACTCCTCCTTCTCATCCTCACCTTCTCTGTCATCATCTCCCTTTGGTTTTTTGTCGTCATCTACCTCATCTTTCCTTTCAAACACAGGGACACCATCTAGCTCCTCATCTCTGAACTCCGGTACTGTTCCATCGAGCTCATCCTGACCATCATACATCTCCTTAGCTACCACCTCCCTCTCCTTTAACTCGCCATCCCGCTCGTCCTCCACCTCTACTACCCCCGCCTCACTGTCCCAGCTGCCGCTCGGCACCCCTGTTGTCTGGCTCTCTCCCTCCTCGGGAGACCCCTGGCTCTGGGTGCTCTCACTCACTTTGAGGCTCTTGGGCTGTTGGCGGACCTCCACGGCGTGTTTCTGACGCAGCTCCTGCTCACGCCTCTTGTTGTACTCCATCTGGTTGGTGAGCTCCGTCTGGTGCTGCGTGCGGATCAGCTCGGCCCGCGTATGCTGCACCAGACCCAGCTGGCGGAACTCCAGCTCCTGGGTGGACTCGTGGTGACGCAGGAGCATGGCACACTCCAAGTCCTTCAGAGTCTGCTTTTTGTTCAGTTCCTAGAGAAGAAAAGAAGATGATAAAGAGGCAGGAGAGGAAATGCACAGAACACTTTTTTCTATCGTGACTGTGAGGCTTTCCCACTTGGGCAGCCTACAGTATATTTAAGTATATAAGTAACCATTTCACTTTAAGTACATTTCTTATATACTTCTTTTTTTATATTTCTTATATTTAGTATACTTCACCCAATTTTAACAATGGCAACGAGAGGTGTTGATTCAACTCCACGGCAGTAATTAGCAGTAGCGTTGTATTGGACTACATTATATTCAAAGATCTTTTTAATGTTTTGGCCATTCCCAAAGTACGTATCCAAGAATGCAAAGCATATTTTAAATCTGTGGGAAACAATGACAAGCCATTCTACCTGTCCTTTAAAGTTTTATTCAAAAGTCAAAAGGAACATGCAGTGTTTATGACTTGATAAAGGCCCAATAACAGATATATTTTTAATTTACTACCTGAAGAGGATTTTGCTACGTGATAATATAATTTAGTGGTAAAAACGGTACCTCTCGGAGCAGATCCTGCTCCAGGTTGTGGCGTGCCAGCAGCATCTTCCTCTTGTACTGGCGACACTGTAGCTCGTAATACTGCCTCTGCCGTCGCAGCAGGCCTGCCTCTTCCTCCGCCTGCAGCTGCTGCAGACACTCCTTCTGGTGCACCAGCCACTCTTGTTTCTCCCGCTTTGGTGTCGACTGGTTCTCATTCAGCTCCTTGAGAGGAAATAAGTTCAAAGCAATGAACAGAAAGTACAGTAGTATTAGCTGAATAGGCATTATATCAAGCTGGGAGATCGATGCTGTTTGTATAGCGTTAGTATGATGCAGGGTTCATTTTAATTTGCAGGGTAGTGGTGAAAAGAACATGGAAGTGATAGCACCATTAGTAGTATCCGTAGTATGGTGGTGCTGATTAACAGCGGATCATTTATGCACAAGAGGAAGTGTGTTTCCATAACTCTCACACAAATACTTTAGTGGTAGTCAGCTGACTGGTGACATTATGTGACAAAACCTAGAAGCACCTCTTTGAGCTGCTCCTTGCGTTGGCGATACTGCCGTTTCTGGGACTCCAGCAGACTGGTCAACTCCTTCTTTTGCTGGGCCAGTATGTGCTGCTGAACTTCTTCTCCTCAGTCAGGACTGCCTTTGTCTGGAAAAAAACACACAATCTGATTAACATTGTCATTGTGAGAAGCTCAAGATTAAAAAAAAGGCAAATAAAAAAAACTTTAAATCAATATAAATTAGTCTTCCCCCTTTAGTTTCTATGGCAGTTTGCTTTTCCCGTCTCCATCATTCTCTTCCCATTCATCCCACACATATGTTCAAGCCATGTGCTTCTTGACTTGTCTAGTTTTCCCCATCTCTTATTCATCAATCCCTCCGTTCTCCTCTCACCTCATTTGTCTTCCACCAGCTCACCTCCTTCTCCAGGATGACCTGGTGCTTCTTGGAGAGTTTTTCTCCCTCCATGGAGAAGCTGTTCCTCTGATTCTCCAGCTCTTTGTCCAGTCTCAGCTGATGCTCGTCCATCTCTGCCTTCAGCTTGTTCTCCAGGCCCATCAGCTGCTTCTGGTGCTGCCGCCGCATTCGCTTGTACCTGTGAGGAGACACGGGGCACGAAGTTAGCTAGAGGGAAGAGGGTAAGCTCCCGAGAGACACTGTCACTACTTGACAGATTTTTATTTCTAACAAGGTTTTCACTGAAGGTTTTCTCTGTTCTCTCTGAAGTTCAAACATTTATTTCCAGTTTTATAAGCCCTTTCAAAGTTTGATTAAGAGCTATACATATAAAGTTGACAAGTGGTTGCTTTCTATTCCTTTTATAGCAATATATGGCATGTGTACCAGCCCTGATTCACAACCGCCACCTTACCCAGACATCTGCTCTCTCAGGGCCGATCCCTGCTCATGTTCCTGGATCTGACGAGTGACGAGCGAGGCTGTCCTGATGGTGGCAAAATGGTCTCTGCCTCGACGACGCCTCCCTCCTCCTCCTCCCCCGCCGCCGCCACCAGCAGACGAAGCTTCTCGTTGTGAGTCAACCTCTGGCTGATAGGGATCATCGTAGATGTTGTCATGGCTCTGCATAGTGGAGACAAAGCAGAGGAGAAAAAAGAAGAGAGGGAAAGGATTTAATAAAAAAATGATTTGTGGTGTACATACAACGTTATTTAACCACATTTGGGGTTTTGGCTCAGTGAGGATTCACTCAAAATTGAAGCTTTGGCAGTTGGTCTGGTGAGCTTGCTACCAAGCTGCGTGGTGATTTTCTGCTTCTGCTCTGTAGGTGGCAACACTGGCATGTCTACTGTGCATCTGCAGGTCTAAACTGCTGCTGCTTTTACTTTCCATTTCCTGCAGGTGGTGCAAGTTTGCATGTTTAAAACTGACCTGACAATGACAGAACAGCTTCCCTTGTGGACCATCTGCAGCCAATATACAGTATAATAGTTGGCCCATTATTTAAGTATGACCTATCACCGGACAAAAACATAGCAGAAAAGGTATGCTTCCAATATCCTAACATCATTTACCCACTGATTTGATGCATCTTAAAACACATGTTGATGATGGTAAACCCTGCTGGTTCTCTCTTTTAAGATACATACTAGGCTCTAAGTGAAACTGATGGACAAATGTGTCAAAGAGGGGTTTGGGAGGGACAGGACCCTCCTCCTCAAGATACCCGCCCACAGACAGTAAAACACTTGGACTGACCAGGGGCTTGTGCAGGACGGAGCTGTTGGAGGTGACAGTGTGCTCGCCCTCCTGCATCATGGCCATCTCCCCGCTGTCGTCAGAGCCGTCTGCCAGGCTGTTGACCGAGCTGCTCTGGGAGCTGGCACTGATTGACATGGATGGCAGAGAGTGGGAGCTCTCCATGCTGTTGACTGTGCCGGTGCGCAGCATATACTGCTCCACATCCTGGTGGAAAGGAAAAAAAAAGTTCAGTCAAAACGGTTCAAAAGGTTCTGGGGAAAGAAAGTACTTTTAGGATGGTGATTGGGGTTTCTTTACATCATTGGGTGATAGTAGCAGTGGTAGTGTATTGACCAGTTTATAGCATACATAAACGACCTTATACTATGAAAACCTCCCTGAGCGGACATAGAGTAAAATAGGAAACATATTAACAGTTAAGACTAGTGCAGTCCCACATTCTCTGAATTCCTTCATTTCCTTTAGGGGGGACAACTAACTGGAATTTAATGTTGATGGAAACAAAGGCCTTTGTATAGAGAGGAAGGGGTCCCAAGTTCACAGTATATATTGAGAAGTATAATACAAAGGCAGGATGGCTGCTAAAACCAGCTGTTTTGCCTTACAGAGCCTGATACATGCTTCTTCCTCTTCAAAATAAAAAGGGTTTTTGAGGGTTTGTCTTCAAGACAGCTGGTACTTCTTTATTTTGTTTGACTAGAGTCCTGCTAACTTTGGAGTTATTACAGGAACTCAGTTATGAAGCGTCTCATGAGCCTCTGAAGGTTTGGAGTGGCATTTCCAATTTCACATTTACAAGAAAACGTGAAGTAATGAACAAACGACCACTATACTATACTATACTATACGCAGTCCTTTCATTGAGTCTTTTCAAGCGTCCTTGTTTCATGCTTGTGGTTGGCAGGAAATGCAATACATGGCAACACAATGCAGAACTTCAAGGCAATGCAAACTGTTTTCACTTCACAAAAATCAGACCATTGAAAGCAATCCACTATAATGTTTAAGGAGCAGTATCAGAAATATACAGATTCACTAAATGCTGACTCCAGCTCTCTCTTTCTTATTAGAAAAGAGCCGTGTACTAAACATCCAGGCAGCAGTTTCTCATTTTTAACCAGCAGATCACATCAGTTATCGTTAACTCTGCGAGTAACTTAATAATGGGCCAAAGCAAAACTTGCCTGTTGTCTGGTTAAAGTGCTCTGTGCAGCTGGTGTCTGTGTTTGGCCAAAGATCTTTTGTGAGGGAAGAAGCTCCACTCTGTAACACCGTTGTACAATCGTGAGTGTATCTGTATCGGACTCGGATCAGGATCAGGGCCAAAATAACTTGATCAGGTCCCAGTTTGAAGTGAACATAAATTAAGAGCTGAAAGCCAGCAGAAGCCAGTATTTATTCCATCAGTCACTGCGTCTGTAACCTTACAACCTCCCTGCCTTTTATAACTCATGTCTTCCCCATTCTTACCTCTTCCTCATCGCCTCCTTCTGGTGCGGGACCGTTGTGTGCCTCATGGAAGAGGATTTTCTTCATCTTCCGGTACTGGAGGTTGTCCAGCTCGCGGACAGCATCCTTGGTACGGGCGATCAGGTCCATCACAACTGTCATGGGACGCTCTCTGCATAGGAAATGGTGCTGGGTGGACAGAAAGGATGAAGGTCAAGGTCCCTGTATGTTAGGATTAACCAACGTGAAACCTACATGAGAGTCGGGGTGCTAGTTTTGAGGATGGGGGATTACGGTTGATCTTGATTATTTTCTTTTATTCTAGGATTCTGCTTATCAACAAGAACAGTGAAGGATCATTTCTGTAAAACTTCTATTATTAACGTAGAAGGGAGAAGGGGCGCCTGTAACTTCTTCTTTCACGAAGTGATCATTCCCAGCGGACCGGCACAACAGAATTCATTGGTCATGTGACTTCATGCCTATTTTAACGATCTGGGTGGTGAGTGCAGTCTCGTCTCAGCTGGGGAACATTTTTAATGTCCCTGACTGATAAGGAGAAACCATCATGCTTCCAGCTATTTTCATCAAAGCAACACTTGTGTAATTCTGGAAAGTTTATTAGGGATTTTCCAGTCTATGGGGATGGTGAAGGTGTCTCTGGCTAGACTCCAACATGATCTGACATGCACGTCAGTACAACAGCACAACACTAGAGATCACTATAGTAGCTGATTACACAAAACATATACAAATACATATATGTTGCCAACTGCCATCAATAAATAAATTATTGACAAAAAAATAAGCGCTAGGTAATTTATTTGTTTCCCCAACATCAACAAGCTGACCTGCTTGTTATCTCAGTACACACTTGAGCCAACAGGAACAAACTAATGTAAACAGAGACAACTATGGTATTAAGTTAACACTGAGCAGCTGCTTGTAACTGAAGAGAAAGCGGAGCACTTTATTTTACTACACTATATTTACACTTCAGTTTTCCTCTTGCTTGATCAGAAAGACGATCTCTAACAGAGAGATGATCACACGTCTTTGCCTGCCTTAATGCAAAACATCAAACAAATCTTTGCACGCCGTGTACCTTGAGCAGCACATCAGAGGTAGGTCTGTCCTGGGCGATCTTCTGCAAACAGGAGTCCACAAAATTGCGGAAATAATCCGACCTGAAAATGATTTTTTAAAAAAAGTAATTATAAAAGCACCATTTACATTGTGATAAATGATGTTCTTATAAATTAAAGCAGCTTTTAAGTGTTGTTCCAACTGCAACACAGATCCATGAATTCAGGTGGTCTAATTTTTTTTTTTTTTTTAAAAGCTCTATTTGGTGACTTTTTCATAGTAACATATTAACATTTAATTTGTAGTTTATTACAGGATGTCATAAAGCATGTAGCTTAAGACCCTTTAAAACTGGCCTACTCTGAGAGCACACTGAGGCGAAACAGTGGCATCACACAGGAAATGTGGGTTTTGTTTATATTGAACAGAATTGCTGAAACCAATGTTGTTACCATTCGGCATGTGCATCTTGATTCACTGTGATCTGCAAGCACCAGGTCAAAAACACTTGTTTGCTGTCTAATGTAAACTAACTGCAACAGACTAAAGCTGCAAATCCTGACCTCTTCTGATCAGGCTGTCAACAATAAGTTAATTTAATTTCAACCTTTTGAATTCCTTCATCAGCACTGTTTCAGCCGTGGTTTTATTAAAATCTGTCAAATTCATCTCATTCACCTTTAAGACTTGGTGGCAATGGTGTGTAAAATCATAAATTCAGTCAATCCTTTGAAAAACAGCATGTTGAAAAATCCTTAATGACATTAGAAGCTCTTTTATAAAAGCAACATTTATAACATAATCTCAAGCAACATAACTCAAACTCATGGTGCAACAAAAGTCTTATTTGCCTTATAGGACATAGAGGGGTTAGGAGGTTTCACCAACTCTCACCAGTGATTAGACTGCAACACAGGGCTCTCATTCTGGGCGATGTGGTATAAGGCACTCATAGCATTCATGTTGAACAGAGGAGGCTTCCTTTCCGCTAGAAAGTGACAAAGCACGACGTAGCGTGACAAAGAGGGGCAGATAAAGAGCAAGAACACAAAAAAAGGAAGAGAGGAGAAAGCAAAGAAAATGATTGGATGCTTTCGGCTTTGTGAACACACACACACACAAAATAAAACACTCTTGTGGAACATTTTATGGCCATCTCTTACCCAGCTCTATGCAGGTAATGCCAAGTGACCACACATCCACCTTCCCGTCGTACTGACCCTCGTCCATGGCCAGGATCACCTCAGGGGCCATCCTGCATGGAGGACACAACAAAGCAACTCAGCCACTTCAGCTCTTTTGCTTTGATCCTGGACCAACAGAGAACACCACCTCAGGGCTCACTGACTTCCAACGTCTACACCGCATGAACAGACGTGAACATTATGAGGGTCAGGCTACCTCATGTACAATAACAACACTAACCTGTAGCTGATGAATAGTGGGATCTGAAATATTAGTAGTTAGACTGGCAGTAAAATACTAAATACTTACCTTCAGTACATGTGTGAATATATATAAATAACATGTAACTAAACATCAGTGTGCCAATGAAAATAAAAATCACTTTGGGTTCTCCTAACTTGACAGACCTGCAGATCAATGTTGCTCAAGTTTGAACTTGCTTTGAATGAACTTGAATCAGGCTTTCAGGCCGCCACACCTTGATGGAACCTTTTCGCTTCACAAATGTGACAATAAATGAAGCACAGCAAGCCAGAGGCGAGGAGTTGGTTATTTGAAGTTGTTTGTATTGCCCTTAAAGTTGAAGCTACCTACATGACTAGATACCATTGTGGGTGAAAGGAGAAAAGTGTTTCTCTTTGTGACTGGGATAAAGGTAATCACTAAAGACTTAGTATTTTCTCTGACGTAAAAGTAATGAGATTTTAATATATATAAAAAAAAAAGATTTTCATGAAATCAAACCCCAACTTTGGGCTTCACTGTTTACTGTTCACTCTCTTTACACTGTGTCAGAGCTGTATCGAGTTATTGT
Organism: Macquaria ambigua; assembly: GCA_008360985.2. Taxonomy (NCBI): domain Eukaryota; kingdom Metazoa; phylum Chordata; class Actinopteri; order Centrarchiformes; family Percichthyidae; genus Macquaria; species Macquaria ambigua. Next base: position 629,053 of record VMKM01000053.1, read on the forward strand.
TTATGCAAACAAAACATTTCCTGCTGCTGCAGCGAAACATGGGGTGGCTTTTATCATGAAGTCCTCGCAGGAAACAGCGTATTTGATCGTTCATCAAAAATGCGTCAACAAAACCAGCGGTCATTTCAAGTGTTTACTGCCCACAGAATTCTAAGACATGTAGTATTAAACCGCACTTGCTGTTACCACGGTAACCAGGACTGTCTCCAAATCAACCAGAACTGGACTCTTAAGGATTACAAACTTTATAAACTTTCAGGGAAATTATCCTACATAGACATACTTGATGGAGAATATGTCAGCTGGTCTACAACTGATTGTTTTGGTGGAGCTGAAGAATATCATGAGGGTCGATGACATTTTTTTTTTGTAAAAGTCTAACTGTTCCCAAACCATCATTTAATGAAGAGGATGACGCCGTTGGGAGTGCAAACTTTGACGTCTTACCAGTAAGGTGTTCCCACAAAGGAGTTGGCTGGGGCAACGATGGAGGCGGAGCCAAAGTCTCCCAGTTTGACCTGGCCTGGCTCTGTTAGCAAGATGTTTCCCGCCTTCACATCCCTGAGAGTGAGACATGATCAGATCAGAGAAAATGACTGGTCAGGGAAATTGTGAGGAAGACAAAACAAATAAGAGAGACATGAGAGAGAAAATGTATTGTTAAGAGGCCGCAACACTGAAATGTGTTGCTGCACAGTGCGTGAGCACATGCACTGTTGCATAAGCGTATCTTAGGCAGCACAGTTTGTGCTTTCTCTCCCCTGTATTTGTTTTGTCTCTTGTCAGAAGTGTGGGCGAGGAGAGCCGAACAGATACAGACTGTGAGAAAAGGAATGGGGGTTACCTGTGAATCATGTTGTGAGAGTGAAGATACACCAATCCCTGCAATGCACCATGGGTTATGGCAGCTATTTCCACTTCCTGAAGGGGTTTCTTGTGGACTGGGAGAAGAGTGATATTAGGGGATATCAGACATTGTTTATGTGAAGTGAAATATATAATGAACTCGTTAGTGTTTAATTACTCATTTGTCTCTGTTCGTCTCCTACTTACCTTCTAAGAGGTCAGAAGCTGAGCCCAAGCAGTACTCCATCACCAGCTAGGAGGGGGACAGAGGGAGAGTTGAACTGCATGCTATTTTAGGGAGACTAACCCAGGAGCACACTTAACGTTAAGGACTTTTTCCACACTTGACCCGAATGGAAAGGGTTTTTTGGACCGGAGGCAGTTCTCCCTGAGAGTTCAGTACAGTTATTAAAGTGGGAGAGCTGATGCCGAGCTAAGGTACAAAGTGTTCTCATGTGCACCTCAAAATGGAGGTCTGAGCGTCTCCTAGAGTCTGCATCAGACATAAAAGCCGACTCCTACACACAGACTAGCTAAATGTTTCACATTAGCGTTATCTGTCATTATGTACAGTAAGAATACAGTACTGTATGCATCATTGTAAAAACACTTAATACAGCAGATATTTGCAATAATTTTATCTTTTAGGGCGTTTCCAACTAAACCTGTCTTTCTGCCAGAGGAACCAGGGACTAGATTTAGTTCCTGCACGATAGCTCCAGGTTCTGTTGGTTCAGGAAGTTTCGGGGTTGAGTTTGCAGGGCTGACCGTCAGCGTACCACTTCATAGACAAAATAAGGAAGTACTGGTCGCAACAAGTGATAGTTGATATTAGAACAAGGGGTCGACATTTCTTATTGTTTATTATCGTTAAAAACAAAGTTAGGCTTTGTTGTCGACTTCCTGGCTAAGAGAGGCGAGAGGGAAAAAAAGCGAGTAAAGGAGAGAAATAAAACTTGATAATGGTTTCATGGCAGTTAGGTTCTAAAGCAGGCATAAATAATCATCAAACACTCAGCAGATCGTTTACTGTGGAGACAGGAGTTCCTTTTTGTTCATTAATTGCATCCAACTCAAACATCAGTCATACAACAATAAATACAAAGCTTCAAATACTGCCATAGTTTTTTAATCAGCCATCAAACTATTTTGCCTAATCTTTATGGTTCTTCAAATACTGTGGAAATGCAAACACAATGCGCGACAGGGACTTTTAGTCTATAGTTTATTTCCTGAGTTTAGTTCTTACATTTTTTGGTTGGAAAGGGCTATTAGCAGTGCAAATACTTGCACTGAAAATACACGTTGGGTGAAAATCTGCATTGACATGAACCTGTTTGTTTGAAGCGGCTGCTGAATTACGTCTTGCCACGCTCCCAGGCAAGACTTTTCAATCGATGTTTCGTGTGCCACTGGGACCAAAGTAACAGCATTTCATGAATGTGAGTACAGAACTGCCATGGATGTGTATTACGCGATCAATTTATGGTTGTTGTGCACGCACACACACACACACGCACACGCACTCACCCATGCTGTGTGCTCTCTCAGGTAGCAGCCACGGTACTCGACAGTGTTGGGGTGGCGCAGTTTCTGGAGGAACTTCACTTCCTTGACGATATCCTGCCATTTCTGGAACATAAACAGAGATTGATGAGCAAACCTGATCTCACATCTACGCCAGATGAAGGATTGGAGGGTTGCTTACCTCATTGGACTGTTTGCCACTATAGGACATCTTCTTGATGGCCACCACCTCATTGGTGCGGATGTCATGGGCCTGATGTGGAAAGGTTTGGGAGAACAGACAATAAATTACCTCTTTCAGGTCTTAATAAGTACAGATGCCCCTGTTTTGTATTTCTGAGGGCAGAATTTTATTTCAATCCGTTGATTTCAGTAAAGTTTAGGTTTCATTTGATTTGGCACAGTACCAATGTGACATGCTGTATTTTCACCAAGTACTTGAGAACTCTAGGATCAATCAACAATTTTTACACGAGACCCAACAAAGACATCACTATTACATAAAACAAGGGTTTCTGCTGAGCCTCCTTCCCTCTTCCCTTCTGCCCTCTCCCGTCGATCCTTCCCTTCATCCATGACTAGCTCCTTTTCACCCTTCATTAAACAGGCCTTTTCATCCACCACTTACGAGTTGTCCTTTGTCCTTGACTCGCACCATGCTTTTACCTTTTTCTTCTTCTCTCCTGCCACCTTCCATCTTCAGCTGATCTTACTGACAGTACCATCATCACCACCTTCCCTCCTGTCTAACAGACACCATCTACACTACACCCACTACACCACTCTTACCATCATCTGTCAGCTATTCTCCTTTGTTGTGCTTACCCTTTCATACCACCGACCACTTTGACCCAGGCTACATTCACCACAGTGACTACATCTCAATGATGGGACCTCTAATTAAATGATGAGCAAAATCAGCTTTTTAATTCTATCTGTGCTGGTTTTGTTGTCAAGCTCGGTGGAGTTTTTGGGTTGGCCTATCACTTGTAGCAACAATCTGATATAGCTTGAGTTGCTACAACTAACAACCACTATTAAGGGCAGCAACTGGTAATTATTGTTCATTGTTTATTATATCTTAATTGAATTTAATTATTTGTCTATATGATGTAAAAAATAGTTACAAACCTCCATCTCGAGTTAACAAAGCCCAAGCAAATCAACACATTTTAGAATATAATGCTTTTACATTAATTACATGATGTTTTGATAAATTAAGTCAAATTTAGAAACTAAAAAGTTTAGCTTTGTCTTTAATGTCTTGATCTAAAGAACATCTGAATCAGATTAATAATCTAAATGCCTCGCAAGCTCGCTCCACAGCCCAGAGGAAATCAACACTACAAAATTCTCACATTTCTAACAAGTGAAAAGAGCAAGAGAAAATCTTTCCATGACCTTAAAGCAGACCACATTCAAAAGCTTGTCAGTGTATATGACTAAAAAACAATCCTTTTTTTGAGATTTTCAGAGAGAGAGAGAGAGAGACATCTTTCAGAAAGATGTATTTGTATCAGCAAAGTGTTAGCTACTAACTGATATATTAAAAAGACCCGTTTGTAATCATTTCTCCGTCACTAAATTCTCTTGCCTGACAAATACTCGAGTTAAATATAATTCTGAACCTGCAATTCATACAGCTCAGATTTTTACTTTTAAATGCTTAATGTATCCATATCATCAGGCCAGCTGACAAATGAAAAAGATACAAAATTACACTTAAGGGCTCTAACACGTATGCAAGCAAACTGCAGCTCCACTATCCCCTCACCTTTACAGACCCAAACACAGAGGAAAGTAACCTACGAAGTAGACCGCTCCGAAGCTCCCATGGCCGATCTCCCTCAGGTCTGTGAAGAGCTTCTCGGGGTCCTCCCTGAAGAACAGCTCAGCCACCTCCGGGTCCTTCAGGCTCCCGGCCCGCACACTCGACGGCATGGCCAGCGCCTGGTGAGCGTGGAAGAGACACACTGGGTGAGCGTCTGTTATTTGCAAGGATTACCAACATTTGTGTAGGAAACATGAGCCGCCGAGGAAACATGGACACTGACCTCTCTGTGCACTTTATATTATATTAACTGCATCTATGTTTGTTTACATGCATGTATTCTATGTGTGTTTTGCCTTTGCATATTTTAAACATGTTTCAATAACAAATTTGCTTTTCCACTCCATGGGGTTGAGTCACTTTGGTTCATGTGTAAAAAGCGTATCCTGCTCTACATCAGCATTTTAACTGTCTACAGAAATCAAAGTGCCCATCAGCTTCAAATGACCATCCACCCATTCATTCATCCATCATCATCCATCTGTCTCTCTACCAGAAATATAAGGCCGAACAATATTGGCAAAACTTAACATTGCTGTATTATTCATTCTTACACTGCATACGTTGCAATATTTTAAAGTAGTGAATTATCATAATTTCACATTTCAGTATATGCAGCTTTTAGCTTCTGTAGATCCAATTGGAAATGACAAAGAAATGAAAACCTGTTTTTGCACATACTCTTTTCTAGAGATGAAAATATCCTAAAATGGCAGATGCAGCATTTATTTCCTCCAGCAATTCTTTCATCTTCCTCACTCAAGATTCAAAAATCCACGCACAACGCTTCATATTTTCATTGTATGCTAAACAAAACAATCCTCCCTGACAATGGTTTTGACTGGTCATTCACTGGTCCTTCACCAGCCCGCACACTCGACGGCACAGCCATTGCAGTTAGACAAACTGGTGAACAAAACACAATAAAATCAGGCTAAATAACCAGGTGGACTCTAAGATTAGTTGTTACTTCCTTTGTTTTAATTTTCTATCAAAGCAGTAAAATTTTTAGATAGTGTACCATGGTTGGTCTGATTTGCCTCAGCACTTTGCATGCTTTGCAATGTGACCAGTGCACATGCTTACACTGCACTGGTGATGCTAAAACAACACATTATTCAGCCCAACAGAAATATATCAATTAAAGTTGAGATCATGGTCATGAGGAGAATCCAGCACTTAATGGATATACAGTACAGGTACTGCATTTCTGAGGCGGCTACTGGTACTGATATTTGGGAATTTTAAAAAACAGATGATGACTATTGGCTGATAGTCATCTTTCAAACATAAACAATAATCTTGATACGGATCCCTTAGATTTGCTTCGCAGGACATTTTACAGCATCAGCCTGCGCAATTTATCAGTCTAGCTCTAGTACAGAAAGACATCTCTCTGAAAGGCAGCAGGCCAAATTTCACAAGATACTGTAAAAGCAAATTGCCAACCAGTACAGCAGGCCCATGACTTGCCTACTGTGTAGAAACAGTGTGACCACAAGTTTTATCTGTGTTTTTAAAGCGCAAGAACCTGTGACCACTACAGAGTTTGATATCTCTCTGAAAAGGTCATCAGAGGTTTCCAGACCAATTATGGAAATACAGCCAAAAGGAGTGGTGCTCACGATAGGATAAAGCACTGGGGGCCAAATTTCTGTAATAAATATGTGGCCATTGGAAACAATGACTTGATCAGTTTTGTATTACGTCCTATAGGGTCAGGCAATATGACACTATAGACATTTGTCATGTATGGTGTCTGACAATTTCTAAAATCTAGCAGGACACAGTAGAGAACATCTTTAAAAATGCTGACATATCTCCTATTCATGGCTGGTTTACAGTGTTTTGTTTCTATTGTTGTTGGTAATTTGCTTCACAAATCCTAATTAATTACAGGATCCAAATGATTAGGGATTAGTAAATGACTGCACTGTGTGTGCTACTACAGAAGGCCTACATAAAACCACATCATTTTACTCAGTCACAGCCTTTTTAAACCCAACTTCACATTACAGTACAGCTACAGAAAATAAATACACTTGATATACTGGTTCAGTGTTTGTGACAGAGTCAGAACGTTAATAATATATATATATATACCTGTAAAATTGAATGCTCCGAAGTGTAGCTGTAGTGCAGACAGCAAATGATTGTTCAACGAATCATTTGTGTGATGCACTGTCTGGCAAGTTAACACCCTGGCACGGGGTGCATCATGGGATATTAGGATGTGGTTAAAGGTTAATGTGGAGAGAAATCTAACACATGCTCCATATTTTTTAAGTGGGCAGTAACTCAACAACTGGGCCTTGATGTCAGGAAACACTTCAAAATGAACAGGCATCAGATGGAACATTTCTTTCATGGCAATTTTGCGATTGTCAAAGAGGAAGCATGCAGTTCCCTTTGAAAATGAGAACTTCTTTAAAACTTGCAACCATGCCTAAAGAAAGCTCTCGAACTGTTTTTTAAGAACCCATCCATGTCATACTCATTCCAGACACACAGGAAGAGGCAACAACTGCTACAATTATGTGGTTTCATTCAAGATGATCTCTCTAACCCTACCTACATGCGATTTTACAACCTTGAAGCACCCTGGGTATATTTTGGAAAACAAAATGCATATAGTCTTTGGCTGGTGTGACACAGAAGTAATTATCCAGACAGTTGCTTGCCATCATTATCATGTACGGGGTGGATCTCAGCTGAGCAAGCTAGATGGCTTTTGCACTTGGCTGGTCAATTAGGCTATCTTTGCTTTTGCTCGCCAAAGAAATCATGACATGTATTCTAACAGTGGACAACAACAACTCCAGGCTGGCTGTGTGTTCAGGCTGCAGGCCAACAACAAGCCTGCCTGTCAATGTCAACGTCTCCAGCATCTGAAAATTAGGTAGTTAATGATGCTAGCTGCTCTTTTCCCTGCAAACAGAGGTAGAGAGGCGCATTCGGCTGCTTTAGCATGCTGAATGATTTATAACATGTCTTACCGTGGCTTTTGGGATCCACTGTAGCTAGCTCTGGAGCTAGCTAACCGGCCTGGCTGGAAAATATTGGTCTCACTCCCCTGTCCTCGGCACTGGTGTCTATTCAACACGAACAAACCACATTCTGTCTGTCGATGCTTTTACTCAAACCCCTCTCCATCCTGATGCTCCTAGTCAATTGGACAGCTAGCACGTCAGCGCGACCTGACATGAGTAAAGTGTCAGTCAATTAAAGTGACAGCTAGTTGACTGACGCCTGCCAGCTAGACTAGCCAGCCAGCTAGTAGCAGAGCTGTCTTCCAAAGAAAATCAGAGGCTAGCTCTAGCTGCTGTTAGCAACACCGCTAACTAAATAACGTGACGCCAGGAGCTGCCTAGGACGTTTTCAATGGGAAATTGATTCATTAATTTCCACGGGTCCGCTCCGTGCTCCACTGTGTACTGTCATTACGTTAGTGTTGTCGGCGGATTTCATCTCCAGTTCGTGTTATCCCCATTTTGCTCGACTCTCATCCGTTTTTGTTCAGGACTTCATGATGGCGGAGCGGGGCGGGAGCCGAAAGGAAAACGGAAGTGCTCTTCTTCGGCGCTTCAGAAGCAGCCACATGAGAGGCAACGATGCCCCCGTGTGGCCGAGGAGATTCGCCAAAACATCAACATGGTAAGTTAAAAACAACAATTAGGTTAACTCTGTTGACAGCTACAGTAAACAAACAGCTAGGAACATATTAATACTATGATACAATTTGACATGTAGCTGTTTATGATTAACTAGTGAGCTGTCAGTAGTCCTTATCTTTGTTTGAGAGTAAACCTTTCACGTTTCTCATTAACACTCATTTGCTTTGTGTTGGTCAAATTAGGACATGTTCAGTGGGGGAAATGAAAGTAAAAACAATCAACAGTTGTGGAAGAAATATTTAGATTATTTACTTGAGTAAAAGTAGCAATACCACAATATAAAATACTCAACTAGAAGTAAAAGTCCTGCATTCAAAATGTCACTCAAGTAGTAGTACATAAGTATTATCAGCTAAATGTATTATCATAACCCTTTAGGCTGAAAATAATGGCCCATGTGAGTGTTACAGTATTATGTATTATATTACTGGTTTATTATTACTGATACATTAATGTGTAATCAGTATTTTAATGTTGTAGCTGGTTAAGATGGAGGTATTTTTTAACTGATTTAAATTCTGTTGGGTAGCTTAATCTAAATCTTAAAGTTGCATATTGCAAATTGCAATCCAAGAAAAAACCGAGGGCCTATGCCATTCATTACTTGCAATAGATGACCGTATGTTATTTGGGTTTAGCTGTCCAAGTAAACTTATGGTGTAATCCCTCTTCTATCACTATTTATTTTGTTTTTCAAATGCCTTTTCGTGTGAATGGATTTTGAAGTTTTCTTTCTGTTATGTTGGCTGGTGGCTATCTCTACACACACACACACACACACACGTCATCACGATCACAAATATGGCTTGTTTGGCCCAGCCTTTGCACTCATAATCCACTCAGTATAATCTCAGTGTTGCAGTGTGCACTTTTAGTTGACACACCGCCACATACACAAAACACACAATAAAACCAAACATCTTCCCTCTGTACCTTTCTATATTATCATTCTCGGTTGCTGTTGAAGTCAAGTCATCAGGCTGTGATATGTCAGGGATGAGCAGCTGCTGATATCCTGTACAGTTTTCTTATCCACAGCTAGTTACAATGTAATTGTTGAAGTTATTCAATAGGGCTGACTGTTGAGGGGTCAAACTTGTGACCTCCAGTTACGGGACAGGTTTTTCTGACTACTAGTAGCTGTGCTTTCATGTGCTCCAAAAGCATCTTAATCCTTTTACTAATCCAAACATTTAACTCTCTATAGCTCCTAACCCTCTATAATTTGTTTCATTCCCCAAAATTAAAACCTGTACATCCTTAACCTTAAATCTGCCAATCCTCCCTTCTCCTCTTCTCAGTTTTCATTCACACTTCCATCACCCATATTCCTCCTGCCCTCCACTCCACAGACATATTTTCACAGCCGTGGGTGCGGCCTTGCATAACCCCTCAGCTAGCCCACTGAGGGAGGGAAAAAAGATAATAAAGCGTTACTAGTTCCCCCTACATAACCCAGCGGATTATGGCTCTTATGTGAACAGATTTTTGATGAATTTACATAACAGGGAGGCAGGCAGAGGGGAAAAGGTCAGAGCAGAGGACAGACACACAGTATCAAGACCCCGTGCGGGTGTGTTTCAGCTCAGCCAGTTATTTCAGACCTCGACATTTACATCCTCGCTGCAGGAAGTGAAGATTTACGCTGAGCCATTAATCCTGGACATTGTCATCAGGGTATTTCATGGAAGAAATAATCCTTTTTCTTTTTGTCACGCAAATGAAACCAATATTCATGCAGATTATCACACACTGGGATATTAACTGTAATTGGCCGATGGCTCTTTAATGCATCCAAAATCTGTTTTACTGTCATGCCTGTGAAAACAATAGGGGCTAAAACAACAGAGGATCCAGATGAGCCTCTTTATAGTGTCACTGTCACGTCTTTCAACTGAAAAAATAAAGCCTCTTTTTGGAGTGTTCAAATTCGATAGTGTAAAACCTACAATTAGTCCAGATTTAACATATTATCATAATATATTACATTTACTTTAATTGGTTGACAATGGTTAGTAATTCAGCTGACCCATCAAGAATTGATATGAGTGTCCTGATCCAGAAAAAACTTTTACAGGATTTAACTGTTGAAAGAATTAGCTGCTGCAGAAAACGCACCTATAATATTTAACTTTTGGCTGTCTATTTGTCCAAACACATGTTGCATATGTGCCTCTACAAAAAAAAAGTTACATTCAGAAGAATCGAGATTATGGTTGGTCATTTTATTAAGATAATTTTGGGGCATTTTTGCCTTCATTAGAGAAGTTGTCAGGCGCCGCAGAAGGGGAGAGAAGATTGGGAGAGACAGAGAAATTTTAGATTCTGCAGGTGAGCAATAAAAAAATATCAAAAAAGCACATGAAAACTAAATCAAGCCAACAAAAAAAACACAATAAGACAAAATGCAACTAAGAAACACAAAACTGACTTTTTAAAAGTCAAATAAAACAGATTCTTTTTTAAATGTTATGATTAATGACTTCTAAGAAACTTTTTTCAACATCCATTAATTGTTTAATCGTCATTTATGAAGCAAAGCAAAAATGTCAAACATTCGCTGGCTCCAGTGCCTTAAATGTAAAGATTTGCTAATTTTCTGTTGTAACTTATCTTTGAAATATCCAACTAAAAGATGAATTGCAAAAATAACTGAAAATACCTGTTAGTTACAGCCCTAGTTCTTTTATACTCTTATTAAAATACTTGACTTTTTAAGTGTTGAGTCTGCTGTATAGAACTGCAGTGAATTGGACCACTACTGTAACTGATTCACCGTAAACAAAAGAACAAGCAACTCTACCCCTGTGAACTGATGGTATCCTGTTTCTTCTGTCAGGTTCAGATGGCAGTATAATTTTGAATATGATGTCAACACTCAGCTCATATAAGAGCCTGCTGTCACCCCCGTCACACCGCTGACTCCTCCCTGCCAGCGTACAACCCTGGATGCAGCCACGCCTCCCCTCATACAACCTCCCAGCATCCCGTCAGGCTGGGCAGACAGGGTCGCCACACACTGAGAGGCAGGGCTGTCCTGTTTGAGGAGGGACAGGGCCGACACTGAGAAGAAGATTAGGAAACAGAAGGAAGACAGAGGGCTTCGTGAACTGCACAGGTCAGCAGCTGTGTCTCGGCTCCAGAGGTCATTTATGATGCGTTTGGCTGATGAACAGAAATCACCAGAGGAAGGTGAGTGCAAACACCCACATGGCGACACTTAATTCTAATTTTATTATTTAGCTCATGAGAAAATGGTCCATCCTCTAATTGGACTAGTTAGTATTTGTAGTAGTAGTGGTGTCAATATGTCAGTGTTCTCCTGTTAGTTATCAGAATACTTTGAGAAATGTTTTCATAATGTCAGAAAATGAAGACACACACACACACACACAGTTCAGACAGAGGACAACGTGTTCAATCCCTCAGAGGGAACACAGACTACTCAATCTGTCTTAATCCTGACTTTCTGGCTCCGCCAAACACCAGCCAGCTCTGCATCATGTGTCAGAAATTGTCACATCACGCTGTGTTTTTCCTCTTGCAGAAATGAGTTTCGGGGCGGCGTGCATTTTCCTGCGAGGAGGGAAAAATATTGTAAGTACAGACAAAAGCAGAAAAAGTCTTTTTTCCCCCTATTTTTGATGGGTTTGTGCTGATGTGTGCAAACTGCTATGAAAGGTTGATTGGATAGAAGTGATAATACTGGCCCATATGAAGCCCACCTGCCAATACGGGCATAATCTACACTTTAATCCACAGTTTAATCTCTTTGTTACATTGCCATTTAATTCTATAGGAATATTATCTATTGAACTGTTCAATAAATAAAAGATCCATTTTGTTAATTGTGTGGTAGCTAATTTTCTTTTTGTGTTTAACAGTAGCTTTTTATTACAGGGCACAGTGTTTGTTATGAATGTCCATACTACACTGGACTAAACCAATTGTTTTTCTCTTTGTGCAGTCAAGAGAACTGGCTGATGATGAGATTGATGGTAAGTTAAATTCTGACCCTACAGATCTCTTATCTATCTCACCCCTTGTACATTTTATATGTACACTCATTTGTCCATTGAACACATGTTTAATTTTGCCACACAACCTATACTGACTATCTAGCTGACTGAGTGTTTTGCTGTACACGTCTGCAGAGCTGCGTGATGCATTCAATGAGTTTGATAAAGACAAGGACGGGCTGATCAGCTGTAAGGACCTGGGGAATCTGATGAGGACAATGGGCTACATGCCCACTGAGATGGAGCTGATCGAGCTGAGTCAAAATATCAACATGAACCGTAAGTCCCTACTGAACAGAATATATAAAAAAGATGCAAAATTAGATGTTCATTTAGATCAAAATTGATACAGAATCTGTGAAAGAGTGATGGAAGTTTATCAATTCCTGCATCTTTTCTTTTTATTTTCCCTCCAGTTGGTGGGAGAGTCGACTTTGAGGACTTTGTAGAGCTGATGGCCCCGAAGCTCCTGGCAGAAACGGCTGGGATGATTGGCATGAAGGAGCTCAAAGACGCCTTCAAAGAGGTGAGAGCTTTCCTTAAACTTTCCAGGCTCTTTTGGGGGAAAAAAATGCAGCAGCCATACAGTTGCTTCAATGTCAGATTTTTCCCAAATACCCCCCCCTAAACTCACTCACTGTGGTGTCATAAATATAAACAACACACTGACCTTCCTTTTCCATTTTTCTTCCCGTTTTTCTGGTTAGTTCGACATGGACGGAGACGGAGAGATCACAACAGAGGAGCTGCGGTTAGCCATGACCAAGCTGATGGGAGAGCACATGAACCGAAGAGAGATAGATGCCATAGTAAAAGAAGCAGATGACAACGGAGATGGCACAGTAGACTTTGAAGGTACAAACTGTCTTTCAGCTGCAGTCACACATCAACAGCACAAAAAAAAAACCCAATAAAAAACAACAAAAGGTGCATGTTACAGTAAATGTGTTGCAATGTCCATCAGGATTAAATGTAAATTCATTGACTTTATTAATGAACTTCTCACCACACAGTAAACTAACTCTTCTTCTCCTCTGCAGAGTTCGTCAGAATGATGTCCCGTCAATGACAGTCGAGGAGGCCGTCAGTCAAGAAAGCACCTTTACAGACATGCATTAATATTGACGCTGTCTTTCTATGATGCTCTTTGACAGATTAACTTGTACATATTAAGAACAAACATGTAATAATGTTAACATTCAAATATGCTGCGAAGACAAGTCAAGCAATATCAAGTCACTTCCAGAGAGAATTTTACAGCTATGCAAAGATTGACAATCATGTACTGAGACACTTTTTTTTGTAATGTAAGATTATTTAAAACAACTATATTGATTTGTTTGATGATGTTTATTGTATGTACAGGAAGTCATTTTGGATTGTTTTGTTGAATCGGATTGAATTTTTGAACTTGCTAATGGAATATATTTATTCTTTAATTAATCATTTTGACAGTATTGCATCATTCTTATCACTGAAACAATGTAACGCAAAATTAGATATAAAGTTATCAAGCATTTATTCAGTTCAGCTACTACTGTGTGTAGTTTATGCACATATACAGTACTTAGTCTGGGCTTGTTGTAATGTGGAACTTGTTGGACTACATAATTAATTTATGGATGGGCTCCAACAAGTTAAATCTTGGTAACAGATACAAAATAAAACATCTAAATATATAAACTTTGCACAAGAGTTTTGGTTTGAATGAATGCAACATGATTCCTGTGTAACACCTGCAAGGAAGTCAAGGACACTGACAAGACATTATAATTTGGACAATTCCACAGGAAGTAAAGAGACTTAACCATTTTGTGTGTCATGGCACATTGTAATTTAATGACTCAAATGTGGAACACATTCTCAGCATGACTTCCACAATAAATCAGTTTGCATAATAATAGGCTACACAACTCACTGCTTGTATAATAAATCAGCACAATGATCTATGGATTTCATGTACCAATGAAGGGATTTGGAAACCAAAAACATCAGTGATGCTGCAGCACTGTGGGCAGAAATGTTGAGGATTGAGTAACTTCTCTGCCCTGGCTTTGGAGGGACATCAGGATAAAGAGATTGTATCACCAAAAATGGACTCGCACTTATATGATAAGAGCTCATAAAACATCATCTCAAAATTCTGACATCATGACTCATGCATAACAGATTTCTAGGTATTTAGTGCTCGTCCCAGAGTTCAGCCTTTTAGAGAGCAAGGTTTGAGCCATTCTTGAACTGAATTTGGCAATTCTCAGCACAAGTTGTTAAAGTTTGTGGAAATTTGGAAACTGGCGTGAAATGTGGGGAAGAGTTTAAGAGTATTAGCTGTTTCTAAAAAATCCTTATGAAAAAACATTGCATCTACCCAGAGAGAATCACAGCAAATCACTGCTAGTTAGCATTCTTAGTTTATTTCCACTGATACACAGTTAGTATATGATCTGGAATAGCAGCTTGTACAAATCAGTCAACACAACAACAGAAATACCAAAATTGTCTCAAATTTGCACTAGACTTTCCACAGATTTCAATTCCCACCTTGATACAAAATCCTGCGAACAGATTTTGTCTTGTGTTTTACCTCCAGGTCGGTGTCAAACTGACCCAAAGCCAGCACAGCTGAGATTATACACCTGTGTTGAGGGAATTTAGGGATGTGGACGGGGACACGATGCACCCTCACAGTCGGGGCACATCATCAGCCAGACAGATGTTATTGCGTGACAAACTGGACATAACTTCAAATGTGCGGACAGATGGGGCACGAGGGCTTATAGTACCAATTAACAAAAGTGAAGCTGTTCTCTCTCTGAAAAAACAGACCTAATAACTAAACGAACATCTGTCAACAGCACTCCACAGATTGGATACAAGGGATGGCCGTGCCAATATGCTTAATGAAGAAGTGTTTTCTTGTGTTGTAAATAATTGCTCTTTTGTGTGGGCAGCCAGTCAGAGTGAGAATGGGAGAGAAAGAGTTGTTTAGGAGGGATTAACATTGTTTCATTGCTGTTATAACGTAAAAGTAATGTAAGTGTGGGTGTTTGAAGAGGGGGTCCCACTGGAACTGAGGGGTGTAGTGCACAAAGAGGTTGATGAGGCCAAAAGAAGATTCAGATGATGTAATGCTCGCTGCCCGGCCTTTGCCCTGATCCCGCTAACATCCAGCATCGACCTTTATTGCATTAATCCGCAATAATCTCTCTCTGGGTCGCTCTGACTCAATTCCGAGGTAGCCACTCTGCCCAGCAGCTTGATGTCATGCACTTAATGAGAACTGCAGTTTTAACCCTTTGCAATCATCTCCCAACATTGATAACCCTCCGCTTTATTTTGTTGTTATGCGGATTTTATTTGCTTATTCCTAGTCCTAGTAATCTTTCTGTGAAGTGGAGGATGCCCACCGGGTATCTACTGTTGGACCACCTGCCCTGTGAGAGTTAATGCAGTTCATCAAAGCCATCCAGTCTTTTCACATTAATCTGTGAATTTGTTTTATAACATTACATATGAACAGCATTATGTAATACCAGCAGCAGCTCTAATGTTTGCTTCTGGTTTAATATGTTTTTCACTAGGCTAACAGATCTGAATCCAAATCTGTGGGATGCTTAAGTGTTTTTTTAATTACGATACTATTATCAAAATGTTTATCAGTACTAACTTATTAGAAGTGTCTTAAAAAAACTGACTGTGACAGGACACATCTGTTGTGGGGATAAGGACATTTTGCGTGTTGGTGAGTCACTGATTACAATAAAAAGCTCAGTAAGTTGCTTCAGCTACATCAGATTAAATTGACCCTCTCAAGTTCTGTCTGTAAAATGTCAATGTTTACTACAAGTTGTAGTAATATACTGTTAGTATTTTCAAATGTAATGCAGTTTTGTTCCAATCACTTTAAATTGATTGATTTTTACATAACCAGTTTGGGCAAAGGAAATGACATAGTATGAAACGTAAGCCAGAGGTGTGGTTTAGAAGAAGCCAATTTAAACTTTTAGTGGGGACGGTGAAGATTTAAAAGCAGAAGAAATCTAGCTAGCTTTAGTGGAATGAAATCATACAAAAATGAAATAGAATGGGATAAACAGTGCATCATCATGATACAGTTAATACAGGCACTCAAGGTGGTGAGCCATAGCTTAGCCTAATATTTTGGTTTGTGTGCTCCACAAACTATTCGGCTGGGAACAGCAATAGCCAAAAATCAAAGAATCTGAGACTTCCTTTCTAACAGCCCTATTAAACAAGAATGGAACAACCCCTTGGCTGTGACAGGTGTTTGCGTGTTAACACACCAAAATGAGATGTCTTTAGGTGTTCCAAATAACATGATCTGATATCGCTGTGTTGGTGTTGTTCCTACAACATCATAATTATTTGAATTTCAGTACATTTGCATCATATGAAGGACCAGCCAAATCTAGGGGCCCAGGACAAACTTTCATATGATGGCCCAGTACAAACTTAAATATAATGGCCCAGGACAAACTTAAATATGATGGCCTAGGACAAACTTAAATATGATGGCCCAGGACAAATGTTCATATGATGGCCCAGGACAAACTTAAATATGATGGCCTAGGACAAACTTTCATATGATGGCCTAGGACAAATGTTCATATGAAGTTAATCCTGGGCAAATATTGCTAGCTACATAGGTAATTGTTTATTTAGGCCAAATTCCACATCCATGGGCCAGTTAATTATATTTACGGTAATTATTTTAATTCTCTGACTCAACCCACAACCATTAGGCTAACTTATGTAGGTTTGTACAGAACTAATGTCAACATGGCCACTGGTTATTAAACCTGAACATTTATCATTTTATATATGTTGGTAAATTGGTGACAATTACATGTATTGTGGAGAGCACCACTTGGCCCCACAGCTCTCATTAGGATGTGAACATAAATGTTAACTGTTAGCTGACTAGTTATTATAGATGAAATGCGCGTTGTATCTGGTTAGAAGCTAAGGTTAGCCATTCTCTGTAAAGGAGCTAACTAATGCTAGCTAGAATTAACACCAGCAACCAACAGGAGTATGTTACATTTAGCTAATAATAGCTAGTTAAACTAGATTTCGCTGGTCCATATGATGCAAATGTACTCAAATTCAAATGTCCAATCATATTATTAAAGAAAGTATTTTTAATGCTTACCTTCTGTTCCCCACTGCATATGCGTGCCAGCAACAAGGCACACTTTAGTATTTTTCAGGTCTTTTTCCCCCAGTCACAGAGCTATGACATCACAACAACGTGATTGGTCAGTTGCAATGATCATCCTGTAGCAACATTAATTATGATGTTGTAGGAACAACACCAACATGGTGATATCAGATTGTGATAAAGGAACGTTGAGAATTAAACTATTGATTTCTTATTACAACACATGATCAAAGTGCCACTAGGCATGACTGCACTTTCTGCATTTGTAGCCTACTGACCAGAATCTGGTTTCAGTGTCATTACAAATCACAAAAAAGGAGATCTTTCAAAACAAGCTGGAAATGGCTTTCCCCCCACTTATTTATTTGTGAAATTGTCCAGTAATGGTTTTATAGATACATAAAGTGTATTGTATCTCAGAAGGTCCTCTACCACTGAGTAGGTGTGATTAATCAATCTGTCTTAAAAATCTGCCAGTTACTTTTAATGTATTTTTAAATGCAGTTTAATGGAGCTTTCAGACCTGCAAAGAATGAAAATCATACTGAATGTTTGTGGCTTCTCACATGAACACGAAAATGGAAACAAATAATAGAACTTTTTAGTTTAAGGTAATGTATCCAACATACGGTGAAACACTGCTGACAAGAACAGAGCTATTTAAGAAGTCTTTCCGTCAGTGGTAATGCAATAAAACCCACACACTTTGTCACTTTCTACACAAAAGGTGCTCATGATGATGTTCACTGTCACTTCAACTGCCCAATCAAAACGTTTGCGTTTAGAGACGGAAGCCGCAAAGGGACATTCTGCAAGTTCTCCAGTAAGTGAAGCCTCCCTGTCACTTCGGGAGAAATTAGCTCAGCGACAGATCGTTAGTAGTCTTCTTAAGTAAACGGCAAGCGAAAGTATGACAGGTCCACTCAGGCGCATATTAATACGTTGATACTGTGTTTTTAAATACATTTAGTGCCTATTAGTAGCTAATGTTAGCTAACTAGCTAGTTCTGCTGTTAGCCGCATGCTTCCCAGCAGTCAGTGCCAGTCACAACTCATAGTTGTAGGTCATGTTAGAACCATAAATAAGGTTTGAAATAGCGGTACACTTTACTCATCAAAACAACAATTTACCGAATATTAGGCTTCGGGGTCAGAAATCTATCTGTCTCATTAGATTAGATATTCGGCTAACATTAGAAAGTTCAGGTTCTGTACATTTGTTGTTAACTAACTGCTCAGGCTGGTGATCCTATTTGGATAAAGTCTTTGAGGTTTTTCCTGGCCAGGTGTTGTGAAGTGGGGTGTAGATGGGGTGGCTGAAAGGGTTTCAGGCTGTCAAGTTTGGACAAATTGAACAAAACTGAACAAATTAAGAGCAACCAGTCTGTTTTTCAGCAGTTGGTTTCTGTTGTTCTTGTTGTCTGAGCAGTAAATAGCTTTTTGGATTGATTGGCTGAGGATTGATTAGTTGGTTTTCATCAATAGGGGCATCCTTTCAGGCAGGCAGTCTGTTGTCCTCCTATAAGGAATAGGTTTCACTTAGGGGTGGCACTTTCATCATTGAATAATATTTTTTTATCAATGTTTCCTCTGTAAAAAGTAAAGAAAACAATGAAAACATTTCTTACGACACCAATATGATGTCGTCAGATTGCTTGTTTTGTCTGACCAAAAGTCCTAAAACCAAAGGTATTCAATTTATAATGATATGAAACCTGCAAATCCTCAGGTTTTAAAAGCTGAATCAGTGAATGTTGATTGACAAATGACTTAATTATCAGAATTGTCTGCAAATTGTCTGTAGTAGTACACTCGTCCTGCTCCTAGTTATTAAAGACTTCATTAGTGATTCTTTGTCTCGTGTCCACACAGGTCTCCACTGATGTTGACTGGATGTAGAAACCTTTCTCGGACATTTTTTTCACTCGCCTATTTGAGACTTTGTACCAGGAGGAGCTTGACCTCACAGGCTGCTCTCCCTTCACCGACTCACAGTTGCAGCTTCTTGACAAGCCAACCAACCTCAGTCCCCCTACACTCATCTGTCCACTTCTCTTCCTCCCGCCGCCTCTCTCATTCTGCTCACTGTTCAGCCCTGATGGAGCTAAAAGAGGTCCTGCAGGTGTTGGAGCAGCTTGCTCCCCTGTCTCTGGCTGAGTCGTGGGACAATGTTGGCCTGCTGGTCGAGCCCAGCAAATCACGGCATATTAAAACCATCCTTCTAACCAACGACCTTACAGATGCTGTCATGGACGAAGCAGAGGCCATGAGCTGCGACCTCATTATCTCATATCACCCTCCGTTGTTTCGGCCAATCAAGCGTCTGGTTCAGAAAGATTGGAAGCAGCGGTTGGCCATCCGGGCTGTGGAGGCCAGAATGGCGATCTTCTCCCCTCACACTTCGTGGGATAGTGTTAAAGGAGGAGTGAATGACTGGCTGGTCGGGGGACTTGGTAAGAGGCCATTTTGAATGGAAAATGTGTCACACATACCTACAGTACTTGCATATTTAATGAAGGTATAGGCTAAAATGCTGTGACACATGACACTGACCCACAGGTCAACTATTCTGACCGAGTGTCCTCCATATTGTCCCCTGAGTGTTTTATTTTCCATCTCTCGTGACTGTCTCTGACTCTCAGGTAGCGGTCAGGTGTCTGTGCTGAGTCAGGCCCTCGGTAGCGCCTCCCACAGTCACAAACTGGAGTTCACGGTCAAAAACACAGAGGAACTAAACGCTATTGTGGAGGAACTGACGTCTTGTGACAGAGGAACAAAACTACAACATTCAGTCAGCAGGTCGTGTACATGTTTTTATAGACCGATATATGTATTCAAGGATGTGTGTCTGATATTAGCATTTAATATCTTGACTTTAATTAAAGGACCATTTTGGAGTTTGTGCACGTGTTAGCCTTTTAACTACAAGTTCTGTATACTTTACATAACTGCAGAGCATTTCCAAAACATACAATAAGTTTTACATTGATTTCCTTTCATTCAAGCCGCTTTTCCTGTAATTTCCTTCATTTCAATACAGTGTGAAATCAACTTGCAGACACCAGAAACTTTCACAGTGAATCCAACACAGTCACCTTTTAGTCTTCTTTCTTGTCAAAGTTGTGAAAACTACGTTTGAGTGTCAGTTTTAATGAAGAAACAGCCAGTGCTAGTGTATATTCACAGCATATCGTATTGGTTTATTATTCTGGGTTTATTATTCTGGATTTTCAAGCAACTTAGCTTGTGAATGCAATGCATTTTGGGAGATGACTTTTACACCTTGGATGTCAAAGCTTCCAGCAAGCTCCTGACACACAGACCCTGCTCTCAACTTCATCACCACAAGCTGTTAACATAACTTTGAGAACAAAGTAAAGGCTAAGAATCATGCACTCTGATTGATTACTTATTTTAAGTTTCAAGTCTGAATAGTGACTGAAAAGAACAAACAAATCATTTATGTTAACTGGAACATGCTCAGTGGTAATGTAAGGTGTACAGAATGTGTAGGCAATAGGTTTAAACATGCAATAACTACTGGTCACCACTAAGGTCCTTTGCACTGGTGAATAATAGGTTATTTGCCCCATAACAGACCAGACAGCAGTGGGATCCACGTCAGCGTTACCTGCAATGACTCAGCGCTGACCCCCAGTGTCCAGACTCTGTTTCGACACAATGCTCCCAGCCTGTCCCTCACCATCCTAAAGTTAGAAAAGGTACAGTTTTCCCTCTCTGGAAACCAATTATGTTATTTCAGAAACACAAGAAGGGCAAAAAAACAGATTTCTTCAAGATGGAAACGAAGCTCTATATTGACTCTTTTTAAAAGCTACCCTTTACATTCCACAATACAGTTGTGGATAGTTATGATATACTGATATCCTGTTTTATGCATAGTAGTTGCTTTTTTTTAAAACTGACTTTCCACCTTTCACTCCCTGCAGCCCCCTCTCCCGGGCCACGGCCAAGGGCGACTTAGTGTTTTGGACCAGCCAGTAACCGTGGCAACAGCAATCCAGAAAATGAAGTCCCACTTGGGCTTGAGTCACCTCCGTTTGGCTCTGGGATTGGGGCACACGCTTGGTAATGAACTTTTATACAAACAGCAGGCTATTGTACTGGTGTTATAAGTTAAATAAACATGTGACGGATGTGAGCACTCACCAATTAGGCGAGTGTTGGGTGCAGTAGGTGTCCTGAATGGCCTGCAATTTTGACACCAAGCAGACAACATTGGAAATCATTGGTAAATTACGCTGTTGTAGAGTTTGGTTGAAATGAAAACCTGCAGACTTTTGGGTCAAAATGTAACATAGTTTAGATTAAGAGATGAAATTTAAGGAACAACCAAGGATTAAGTTACACTGTAGTTAAGCATACTTTCATACAAGCCAAACCACTATATTAACAATATATACTATGCCAAAATTTGTTCAGCAAAAGGGTAAATACACAGCTTAATTCTAACAAATACAGACCATATTTCAAGCAAATGTAACCCTAACAAATAGCTTTTAAAGAATCTGGTCAAACATGTCATAAAGGCCATGACCAGAAACTTAAAACCTCAGAGTCTTCAGCCTGAGCATGGAAACAAATAACAAGTACTGCCAGAGATGTCAGCCTGGACTTGGCCTCTTTAAAAGCTCACACACAGCAAGCCCTAAATGTGCCTTAGAAGTGATGAATAAACGTATTAAAAGTCTCATTTAAACAGCTCTGGATGTCTAAAATGGAGCTGAGAGGCAGACGTTTTTATTCTTTTAGTTCATGTCATAATCAGGTTGAACAGATTTCAAAATTAATTGTTGTGAAATTTATATTATTTTGTTGAAATGTCAGTAAGTCATTATTCTGATATTGTTCAGAGTCCTCTGTGTCTACTGTGGCTGTGTGTGCTGGATCTGGGGCCTCAGTACTGAATGGAGTCAAGGCCGACCTCTACATCACAGGTAGACATTTTAAGTAAAAATCCCATTTAGTTTTCATTCACAACAACTGTATATACCTGATCTTATGTCAGTAATATTGTTGTCAATTTATTTGCTTGACATTGTTATGCCTGCAGATATAATAATTATTATATCCGTTGCTCAGGTGAGATGTCCCACCATGAAGTGCTGGACGCGGCAGCGAAGGGAACTAGCGTCATCCTCAGTGACCATAGCAACAGTGAGCGGGGTTTTCTGGCTGTGTTCAGGGAGAAGCTGGCTGTGCGTCTTCCTGACAGTGTAACAGTCGCTGTGTCGAAGGCTGACAGAGACCCTCTGGAGGTGGTCTGACCGACTTCGAGCAACAGTTGCACTAGTTAGTCAGTTGGATACTTTTTCACTGTTTTGACTGGATAAAATTGACAACGTTACAAAAGCACTGTCTGCTTTTTCTAATGGTGCGATTCAAATGGAGGTGTGTGACATGATTGCATTAAAAAAAAAATCCTATTTTCCATGCAGGCTCTTTATGTAAAGCTATCGCTATAGTGACCGTAAAACAGTAGCACAGTATTATCTATCTGCGCCTCATGTAATGATGAAAAGAGCTTCCTTGGTTCACGTTGTACTATTTATCATGTATTTCTGGCAGGGTCTTAATAAAAATGGGTTCTGGTTGATCAAAAAAATGGACTGTAGGCGTGTTGGATAAGACAAAAAGAGCTGAAGATAAAGCATGTAATCTGAATGCATGGGTCTTTTGCATGCAGACGATCTATTTACGGAAAACACATAGTGTGTATTAATCCTAATAATCAGTGTGCCCTTTGCTGGTGTGGAGAGAGAATTTCAGCATCCACAAATCTTCCCTAAGAGGAAGAATGTTTGCATCGTGCACATGGGAACAAAAGATAAAACGTAATCCACATCAGATTAAAAGGCTTGTTGTTCCATCATAACCATGAAAAATCGGACAAGCTCCTGTTGTGCAGGAAGTGTAAAGACAAATACTTCTTATGATATCTTATAAATAAATGTATTCATCAAAGAATAAATCAAATGTTTTTTCAATAACCTGACCTTTAGACCTCAGTGAGCAAACAGAGGTTGCTATCAAACCACTTAGCACCTACATGTCAAAGAGCAGGACCTATGGAAATACTTAATGCACTGTAAACAGCACACACTACCTGCCCCCACTCCAGTAATGGTAAAACAACAAAACAAGTAACAATCCTCATCATTGGCCGTTACAGAGTCTGGTGGCTGCAGCGCCTGCTAAACACCTGTCAGCTCGTAAAAACATTAAGAGACGTCACACACACACCTCGCTAACCCCCATCAAGGTAATGACCTTTCTCTCAGTGTGGCGTTCACACCTCCACTTCCACTCAGTCCCCACTCGCTTTTATCCCCCTCCCCGACACACACGTATACGTGCGCACACAAATGGAGAAGGAAAACACCAACTAGAACAACATTTATACTTTGCTCCTGTAAAGTGACTCCAGCTGTCACTCTTTATATTAGCAGAAATGTCAGGTAGATATGGGCCCTGTTTGTCATAAATAAAAAGCGTTTTCAGGTGGTTCTCTTCTTCCCTTTTTAAGTACTGAGCCTCACATGATGATGCTCACATGAAGTCTCCCACACAGACAGAGCCACACAGTTTATTCTGTTCGATCAGTTAAGTTGGAAAGGCTCTGCTCATGATGTAACAGTAATCCTCCACTAAAGAGTCCCCCCAAAAAGCATCAGATTACCGTTGCCAGTTCTTGCATATTAAAGTCTCTTATGAGGGTTAGTTGTGACAATTGTCACTTCAAGGAATTCAAGTTTAAGCAACAAAAGCAGAATGGGGAACTTGTTGACAACGGCCAGTAAATGAACTGCCACAAACGAAAAAAAAGGGAAGACTAATGCTTTTGTCCTGCTCACTGCTTATTGAATTTTTCTCAGACCCTGTTGCAACTGGTTTGCATACAAGAGATTGTGTTTATCTCTTAAGCCACTTCACATTTTGCATTGATTAGACTCTTATTTCCTCATATCTAGTGGTGGAATGTAACAAAGTACATTTACTTATAGTAGTAAGTATTGCACTTAAAGTACAAGTTTAAGCTATTTCCATTTAAGCTACTTTATTCTTCTACTGCACTCCATTTCAGTGGGCAATAATGTACGTTTTACACTTTTACATACAAAACATATGAACAGTTTATAAAATATAATATATTGCTATAGGTTAAACTACCAAAACGTATATAAACTCACTAGAATGAGTGGACGGGCTACAACATGAAAATGCTTCTGAAATGTTAATGCATCTGTAACAATAATTCACTATCATAAATATTAATATAACACCAACAGGAGAGACTCTGCTACATAATGAGTACTTTTACTCGAAGTACATTTTGCTAATAATACTTCTGTCCTTTAGCTTTTTGAATGCTACTACTTGCAATGGAGTATTCTCACATTGTGGTTCATTTATTCAAGTGAAGGATCTGAATATCCAACCCAACTCTTACTAACTAGTGACTAGACTGTCTGGTACCACCAACACAGGTTCGTCTGTGTGGTCTACATTGTGTGTTTTATTGTGTTTTAACTACAAATCCTGTCTGCTCACCAAACCTCCCTCACAAGACAGCAGAATTTGACTTAAATCGATTCATTCAGCAGTTCTCGTGTTAAATATTCCAGGAAATGCTTGCCGCTGTAAGCTGTAATACTAATACTGAGCCCATACCTGAATTCAAACTTCTCATATTAACTTTTAGACACTCGTGTTTGTGTTGTGGCCAAATTGCAGCCGTCGGCCAAACTGTCTTCCTCTTCCACCTTCATTCAAGGCCCGACTCCCTGCTGAGAAAGCCTAATAGACAGACTGCTGAGAGGAAGAAACATGTCATCAAGTCGTCAAACAGCCACAGGGGACCTGCCAGTAAACTACTAGATTTCTATGTATGTGTAAGAGGCATTTGAAATTTGAGTAGCATTTGCCAGAGTTATCAAATTAATCACAGAAATTCTGGAAAGTAAGATTACAAACGGCAGACACACACACATACTGTGATATAATAATAATAATAATGACTAAAACTGAGATTAGTATGTATAACGGAGTCATTAGAGCCTGTTTTTCCTGACATGCAGCGGTGGAAGAAGTATTCAGATCCTTTAATTAAGTACAAGTATCAACACCATCATGTAATAAATACTAATACTAATATGTATTAGCAACAAAATGCACTTACAGTATCAAAAGTAAAAGTACAGGATAAAGTATATTGTTCATGTGTAAGCAACATTTTAACAGTTTTAACTACTTAATATATTTTGGATAGTTTAACTTAAAGCAAGACATCTTATTTTATAAGCTGATTTTGTGTTTAGTTATAAAATGCTTATTTGCAAAGTATCTAGTAAAATAAAATCTAAAATAAAAGTTAAAAAACACAATATTTGCCTCTGAAATGTAGTGAAAAAGAACGATTAAGCACCATAAAGTGAAAATACTCATGTTCAAATAACTCAGAACGGTACTTGAGTAAAGGTACTTATTGTACCTCTGCTTACGTGAAATAACACAAATCACATTCCTACCAGACACTAAAGTAAAATGTCTCGAATCACCTCTCGATATGACCGGTGTTGTTTGTGTTTGTGGAGCAGGGACAGAAGGGAAGATGAGGGTATAGTGTGGAGAGACAGGGAGGGAAATGAAGAGCTGTGTAAAAAAGGGGGCCATTTGGCCTTATGTGTGAAGCTCCACACACCTATTTAACAGAGCAAGTCACCGCTGTGGGCACATGTAGCAAAGGACAGCAGTGGGATAGGATCAGAAACAGAAGCAAGACAGAACAGACGTTTTTAAGAAGAGATCTCCTGTGCAACAGAAGATTTAGAAGGAGACAAGAAGAGTTGAAGAGTGAAATGTTACTTTGCAGCAGGTGAAGAGGACGAGTAAAGGGACAAACGCAGACGAGGACGATGCTGAGCGTAGAGATGTACCCCAGTTTGACTCTGGGACCACAAAGGATTGGAGACTGCTTTTACAGAGGTGAGGTGTGTGTGCGTGCATGCATGTGTGAGAAAATATCCATGAAGAAATGTGATGCTTTTTAAACTGTTTGCTTTTAAAATCTTAAATGTTTATCCAAGCTTTTAATGGTGTACTTTGGAAATAGTAAGCTAACTCAGGTGGGCATCATTGAATAAATAGTGAAGTCCCTCCTTTGGGTGTGGCTATAACCATCTCCAAGCCAGACTCAATCAGACATGTATAGTACCATTCAAACCAGCATTGTGAACATCATTTATCACAAAAGCAACATAGTGAGAATATTAACAAGAAATATTATAAAGAGATACACAAAATCACTGAAATATAATATATAGCAGCAGAAGGCAATCAACTGGAAAAGGGGATTAAAATCTGAATATAAAGATCAAAATGAAACTTGGTCAGTTACATATTGGAAAACCATGCTATATAAATAACCCTCTCAAAACAAGGGAGGCAGGGTTGATAATCCTTAGCGAATCATCAAAATACTAACAAATATATATTAAACAATTTTAAATGATCAAAATAGAGGAAACAATCCACTGTGGCAGAAGAAAGAAAGAGAAAATGCTACTATCAAAACCCTCTATATGCACCAGTATTTGCTTTATTTCAACCATTTTATCCTGTGTGCTCCCACAGACCAGCAGGCTCCAGCCCACATGCCGTTGTTCCCTCCCGCCAGTGACGTGGCGGCCAAAGCCCTGCCCCCGAGGCTGCTGGCCCCTCCTCCTGTCCCTAACGAGCCTGCCGCCAAGACCCCAAAAGATGACGTGAGGATGGAGCTGGAGAACGCGTCTTTATGGAAACAGTTCAGCTCGGTGGGCACAGAGATGATCATCACAAAGAAGGGCAGGTGAGGGAATATAATGCACCGACCTTTGACCCCACTCTCTGTCTTTATTGTAACTTTTAATCCTCCTATACTTACCATTCAGTTAATGTCCTCCCCACAACTTCTCCAACCATACTGTAACTTACAACCACCTATTTCCACTGTCCCTCCTTCTCTTAGACGGATGTTCCCCGGGCTGAGGTTAAAGCTCTCAGGCCTGAACCCATCTCTCCGTTACATCCTCCTCCTGGACATCATCCCAGCGGACAACTCCCGCTATCGTTTCCAAGGTGGTGGCTGGCAGGCTGTTGGCGGGGCAGAGGCGAGGCTACCGGACCGGGTTTTCATCCACCCAGACTCACCTGCCACGGGCGCTCACTGGCAGAGCCGCACCATCTCGTTTCACTACGCCAAGCTCACCAACAACACACTGGACACACAGGGACATGTAAGTACTGCAGACTGACTGGTCCAGCACAAAGATGGTAGATTTTGTCTTTATGGTGCATTTTGACTCAGTCTCTGATTCTCTTTTCTTCTATTTCCAGATAATCCTGCACTCACTGCATCGCTACCAGCCCAGAGTTCATGTAATTGAAGCCAGAGACGTGCTGAGGTGGGGTGGAGGGCAACACTCCTTTGTTTTCCCTGAGACCCAGTTCATCACAGTCACCGCCTACCAGAACAACAAGGTACCATAATACTACATTTATATATCAAGAAAGAGGCTAATGTACAAAATTCTGCACAAAATTACTTGCAGTGAGTGCAGTTCAAGATAAAGAAAATATTTCTAAATTTCTACACACCAATATCTCAAGTAGGAGAGTCACAGTGCCCTGAGAGAGCTGAGAACAGAAGCAGAGAGAACATAAACTGACTGTAAAATTGTTTTTTTGTTGTTGTTTTCAGATCACAGATCTGAAGATCAACTCCAACCCCTTCGCTAAAGGCTTCCGAGAGGACGGCATGAACAGCAAAAAGTAATTCACAACAAATGCCCACACAAAAACACACATACAGATGCACACACTTCACATCGTTGCATGCATATTATGGAGGATTTAAACTCTTAAACTTTTTCTCTGCAGACAAAGAGATGCAAGACAGAAGCGCAAAATAACTGACTTGACAGAAACCTTGGATATCGGTGAGTGGGTTAACCAGACTTTGATATAGCTGTTACTTCCTACATTGCCTTTAATTGCCTCATCTTAATACACTTTTCTGTCTCTCTCAGTGAACTGTGATCCATGCGACACTACCGAGCTTCTGCCGCAGCCCATAACCACCACCGCCACCACCACCACCAGCACAGACCTGCAGGCCCTCGCTCTGGCCTCTCTGCCCCCACTGCCCAACCCCTCCTGTGGGTTCAGACCAGGGGAGGCCTCCTATCAGGGCGCGCTGGTCCCACAGCAGGCACTAGACCTCGGCCAGGCATTCATGGCATCCCAGATGTCTGATATCAGCATCTCCATGGCCAATGGGATGCAGGACACACCGGGAAGTGAGGTGGCAAATAGTATGATTGAAAGGTAGGTGTGCAGAAAGAGAGGAATTTACTCTTGTGCGCATGCTCCTAAATGTATCTGCTTATTACTGTTTAAGGGATATGTGGAGATTCATACATATGAAGAGTGTAAATGCTCTAATTCACATGCATCCACTAGCACAGGTATAACAAAATAGATATGTTTTCATGACATATTCAGTCTAATTTCTCCATTCTTTTTGTTTCAATTAAACACTTTATTACAAATCTTTTCAGCACTAAAATAGATACGTTTCTTTTTCTCCTCCACAGATCAGACACTACAGCTTACACCTCCACCTTCACTGCTGCTCAGCCCAACTCCTCCTCTTTCCCCCCAGCTCCTCTTCCTCAGTCCTCCTCCTCCTTCTCCTCCCTCCCCGTCCCCGACTCTTCAGATACATCCGATCCTCAGCCCTCCATCCCTCCTATCGACTATCCCTCCATTCTCTCCTCCTCCCCTACGCTCCCTTCCTCCTCCTCCACTACTCCCTCACTGCAGCAGACCTCCTTCACCTTCCCCACTCCACCTCCTTCTAACTCCTCCTCGCCACAGCCACTCCTGTCCTCCTCCTCCTCCCCCTCTGCCAACACCTATCACACCCTCCCAGAGACAATCAGCCCCCATACACCTACTGACGCCTCTTTTCCTGCCCCACCTTCCACATTTCAGTCAGGTCTGCAGGACCAAACATCAGCTCATTCTCTGCTCACCCAACCTAGTCAGCCACTGCAGGGTGAACCGATTACCAGCGGAAATAATGCACCCGGCGATCAAAGCTCAGCAGCATTTATTTATCCAAACATCCTTCCTGCAAATCCCGATCCTGCTCCATTTACCGCTCAGCCTCTCCCCAACCAATACCACCCACCAGCTCCCAGTCTGCCATACTCCCTACCCACTCATGGTGCCCACACATCTTTTGCCTTCCCCTCTGTCCCTCCACACATGCAAAATCTCTCATTTCCAAATGTGTCTCCCAGCTCTGCCCACCCTGCCCTGCACCTCCAAAATCTGAGCCACCAATCCCAAGCCCCCTCTCTTGCTGCTGCCTTCCCTCCCTCCTCCTTCACTCATCCATCATCCTCCCTTCCTCACCCTCCTTTCCAACCCTCCTCTTGCCTGGCTGTCTCCTCTTCCTTCCAGCAGTCTGTCGCCTCTGCTCCCTCATTGCCACCAACAGCCCATCCTCAAAACCTGCCCAATCCCTCTACGTCCTCCTTCTCCTCCTCGTACCCTCCAGTTGAAATAGGCGCCATGCCACAGTTCAATCATGCTGCCCCCTACCGCCCAGAGATGGTGCTGCACCACCCGTCTCTTCTCCCTCAGCTGGATCCATCACTTCCCTCCAGTCTTCCCTCCTCCACCCCTCCCCCATCCCTCTACCCTGCCTTTCCGTCCTACCCTCTCCGGCTTTGTCAGGACCCTCACTCACCCCTCTCCATCCCATTCAGGCATCTGTACAGACAACACCAGCATGGCCACGCCCACCCACAGGGGTCTTACCTGGATATGAGCACAAGAGCTGTGTTTTGAAATATAGGAACGTTAATGTTGACTAAATGTTTTGGCTTGATAGCGCTTTTAGGGGTTTTATCAATGTGTAGCATTATTTCAAGTAGCCCAATTTACTGTGAGTGTGTGTGTGTGTGTGTCTTCCCAAGAATTCAGCTGATAAATAGATTAATGAAATGAAACCAAATTTGTAAATAGCTGTTGAAGATTTTCTTTCCAAATATCCATTCCAGTGTGAAAAATAAAATAACAAATGTCTAATGTTCCACTCATGTTTGTGAGTTCAATTCTTTTCAACTGAAACATTGAACATGCTAAAAGTGACTATAGAATAAAAATGGGGTTCTCTGTTTTTGCTAGCATGCAGATATTTGGATTGCCTGTCAAACAAATCATTGCTAAAGTCTTCTGTTTAAGGAACAGTTTGACATTTTAGGAAATATGCTAATTCACTTTCTTCAATCTTCTCATCTAACTCTTGCCAAGAAAGTGAATTACCGGTAGCTTATTTCCCAAAATGTAGAACCTTTCCTTTGAACTGCAGGGTACCATCTTCTAAAAAATGTCAAAATATGTCAGGGAGCTTTAGTCACCACTCTTCTCAAGCCCGTCCTGTGACCTCTGTCCAGTGTCCCTTCTCTACTGCTTGATGAAAGAAATATACTTTGACTCATTTTAAAGTCAGTTAACACTTTTTCCTGCAAGAAGTGCATGCGTTTGTTTACCACACTGATGAAATAAAGGCTTTTGAACAGATTGCCATGGACCACTTTTCATTTCTGCATGATTACTTAAATATCTCAAGAGCCCCCAACCCTTTACTGTTGAATGACAGCATTAATCATTTCGTGATTATTAACTATTAGTATTTTCATGCCTGGCTGGTCAGCAGTGCCAGCATAGCAAAGAGTTGAGAGGCCTGTGTGTGAAGTTAGAGGACTTTCAGTCTGTCAGGTCAGAGATACATGACAAGGATGACGGCAGGCAACAGTTAATCATTTCCTCTCCTAAATATGTTTAAGCTCAACCCCCTCAAAATATAACTGACCTCTCCGGAGCGTTTGTTATGAGTCCACTTTTCTCACACAGGGATTTCTCTATTAAAGTTAAAGTTAATGTTTTGGGGATTTTGTATGTGCATTCACAAAAGCTTGTATGAAAAATTGTAACATCCCTAATGGACCACAACATTACTGTAGCTATAATTATAAATGCAGTGAGTTGAATTCTGCTATTTGTATTTGACCCACTTTGATTGGACTGCCATCTGAATCCCTAATCACAGCCTAGAATTGCCTTTTACAGCCACATTTACTCCAAAGGGAAAATAAAAGCCAGATCCAACATGACAAATGCTTTTATACATGACAAAGTGAGCTTTTCATGTCCATTTGGTTGATGTCAAACAGAGAGAACGCTTGTGG
This sequence comes from Macquaria ambigua, assembly GCA_008360985.2. Classification (NCBI taxonomy): domain Eukaryota; kingdom Metazoa; phylum Chordata; class Actinopteri; order Centrarchiformes; family Percichthyidae; genus Macquaria; species Macquaria ambigua. The sequence continues at coordinate 660,453 of VMKM01000053.1, forward strand.
GTTGATGCTAAGGGTCAACTCGATGTTTACTCAAATTTCCAAGTAGTCACTTATTAACCCGATGTACTCGCAGACCCTCAAATTGCACCTGCTTAGGTTTTCATCATTTAGGTCTTCTAAGTGTCACTTTTGGGAAGGAGGGTAAGGTGTTTCTACTGACTTCTTTCTTTTGAAATTTTGTCAATTTCATATACGTTTGTTGCTTTTGCAGTAGCCTAACAGACTCCTAATTCAAATTGTAACTTTTACTTACCAATGTTCTTAAAGATGTTTTGTTTTTGCTTTGTTTTAAAACAAAATTTTCAATAATTGATACTAATGCTGCTGCTATCTTTTCCTTCTCCTCTTCCAGCAGGTTCTGACATGAGAGGACTTATTCCTGAGCTGACCACTCAGGCTCCGATGATGTCTCTCTGACACTCTGGATCATTGTGTTTCTGTTTAACACACGTGTTAGATACAGCTTCTTCAGCGAGCAGACACACACGGTACACACTTCAGAATTACAACAAAGGAAGATTTGTGCAAACACTTCAAATCACTGAGACTCCACCAACAAGCTGAGTCAGTAACATGCAAACACTTTTTCCTGGGATGATGATGTGCTCTCGTTTGCGTCCCTCGCTCCCTCACCTCTTGTCGCTGAGGCTGCTGGGTACTGCGGCCTCCAGGACGGTGGCGGTCAAGCAGCCCAATGTTCACTCAGTGACTCTGGCCTTTGAGGATCCCAGTGCCTTCAGGGTGAAGAGTTTGGGTGAGCTGCTCCGTGCTCTGGGCATCTTCCGCCTCTGCTCCTTCCCTCTGCTGGTTAACAACTGTGGGAAGGTGACTTGAGTTTGCCACTCATGATAATATATTTGATGGACAATTAGATAATAATAAGATCATAAATAATAAGACTGAGGAGTGAATGGAAGAAAGACTGAGTGAGACATGGACAGAGAGATCTTATTCTTTTCTTGGTCAATCTTTGACACTCCTTTAACAGGAATGTTTTCACTGACTGTGTTGTCTTGGTCTTGTTATGGCTGATTCCTTATTTTCATAGTCTGAATAAAAAAGTACAAAATAAGGCAGGATTGTTGCCTCCTCTCCATCCTCTTCTGTCTGCTTCACCTTCCTCTTCGCTTCTTCTTTCAGCTGATGTCTATAGCGCGCACCCTCCTGGGGAGGAGGGGGTTTTCCTTGCTGCTGCGGCCCACTGTGTATGCCCAGTTTGTGGCCGGAGAGAATGAGAGTGAGATCTCTCAGTCCATGGAGAAGATGAGCTTGCTGGGACTGAGGCCCATGCTGGCGGTACCCATCGAGGAGGATCTGGGAGAAAGCACTGGGTATGACACATTCTTAATAACTCAGTGTGCTCAGACTCCTTGAAGGGGAGGAATAAATATTAGTTTCATTTTAGTCTGATCTTGACTTTTACTTGCATGCACCTGCTGACCAGATTTTCTCTTGCTATAAGCTGCAAAATAGACCATTTTTGAAAGACGAACAAATGCACAATGACATTTCACAAAACTTGACAAAACAGAAAACGCAAAAGAATTCACAAATATAACTGGACATTGTAATTGGAAGCTGATGATTTGGCTCAAAGAGAGCTAGAGGATGGAGGAAATAGTGGAGCTGCACTGGTTTTTCTTCAGCATGCTCCTCTTATGGGCAGTCACACTGACCTAGCTCACATTAATGTGGTCACACACGCCCTCCTGGGATTTATTTGCATGTACCATACTTTGTTTGTGGTTTGGAAATAAAGACAGGCACAGACCTGGGTGTAATAATAAATTTGGTAAAAAACATGTGAAAACCTGTTGGTTTGTGAATGCTGTTGTCTTCACCATGTGGTGACAAAGTCTGGTCATGGCTTGGTTTGTCGCTGATATTAGAGGTTATTAATGAAACTGATTATTATTGCAAATTAGGTGCTGATTTGGGAAGTCTCTCTTTTTAAAGGGCTTGAATTGTGGATGTTACATCAATGCTGATTAATGATGCAGAGATAGATCATTTTAATAAGTAGCAAAAGCAGCCTATGTAGGACGTGATGTCTGGCTCTGTATCTGAAGTAAAGCACATGAGGCCAAAAGTTAAAGGACCTCTCCCCCAGTCATATTGCACCTCAGCTCCACTGGAAACACACATCTCTACACTGCTGTTGAAAAGTGATGTTGCTTTCTGTCACCACCAGAGAGAAGAGATATGACGACAACATGGAGGCCATGTTGGAATGTGTGCGAATGTCCCACAGCAACGCCTGGAGCAAAGACCCGATGATGCAGCTGAAGATCACAGCCCTGCTCAGCCCGGAGCTGTGTGTAAGGCAACGCTTTCCATCTCAGAGTCACCTTTCAAAATGTTTTTAGGAAATTACTTTCCAGGCCATTTTCAATTCAACTGCTACAAACATATTTATTGTAAATTAGATGTCATAATGCAAGAAATGTCAAGAAAGACATTTTTAAATTAACTCTCAAATGCTCATTCTTCAATAGAGGGGGGGCTTTAAAATTAGATTTTTTGGGATATTTACCAGCATATTTTAATAATGTTCTGAGCATTTTGGTTACGAGAAAAAACATTTGTGAAATGTCCAGGTTTTTCAGGTCTTATGAGAACCCTGACACACTGTGTGCTGGACCTGAGCCAAACATGTAGCTGAATGTAATTCAAATACGTGGGAAAAAAAGATAAGAGTACACATTTTAGTGTTTGATGTGTCCACATTCAGTGTTGACATTGTGTCTTTCTTCTCACTGATGGGTCTGTGCTGCTTGTATCAAGGTGAAACTCACAACCCTCATTGCACAACAACCATACGACCTGAGTCTCCTTGTCAGAGCTATGGATGGAGAGGTACGTCCACAGTACACCAAAATAACCCCGTTTGTCAGATGTCTTTCCTTCTCCCCAGTTCATAAATACATTCACAGTGTTTGTGAGGGTGATTCTGTTCAATGAAATTAAATGACCTCTGACCTTTGCTTCTTTCAGCCAATCAGCTTCCCTGGTTTAGATGAAAGTGAAGTCGCCCATTTCCTCTGTGGCCTGCAGAGACTCAACAAAATAGCAGAGGTATAGATGGGAAGGACCATGGGAAATTTATATTACACGGGAGAACTGCATCAATGTGATATTATTTCTGAATTCTGAACACTTTATTTATTGTGACACTGTGTTTAATTTCAGTGCTGTAATTTTTGTGCAGTTACAAATTTATTATGAAGATCGGTTGTGTTTTTTTAGGCAAGTGTGAACAAAGTCCGAGTCCTGGTTGATGCTGAGTACACCTACATGAACCCCGCCCTCTCTCTTGTCACCATGGCGATGATGAAGAAGTTTAACAAAGATGGCGCCTGGATTTGGAACACATATCAGTGTTACCTGAAGGCAAATATCTTTTATTATCTTTTCATTTTTACAAATATCAAAGCATTTCCTTCAACTGCACTGAATACCATAGTTAATAAGACTAAGTGAGTATTTTCTTATCAATTACTCCCCTCTCCGTCTGTGTCTTTCAGGAGTCCAGGTCTCTCCTGTTAGAAGCGCTGCGTCTGTCCAAGGATGAGGGTTTCTGTCTCGGAGTCAAGCTGGTACGAGGAGCCTACATGGACAAAGAGAGGAAGCTGGCAGAGAAAGAGGGTCATCTGGACCCCATCCACCAGAGCTGGGAGGACACCAATGACAGGTGGATAGGAGGCCTGGGTCGACTGGGTTTGGTCAATTTTACCAATGCACCTGGATTTATGCTAAAAACCTTTTTATCTGGATTAAAATCAACTCAAGTACATTAGTTTTGTGATGAAGGCTGTTGCACGTAGTAACTTTAACGTTTCATCTGTTTACTTGTGTTTGTGCAGTTATAACAGCTTGCTGGATGTGATGCTGGACGTCATATCCCAGAGACCCGAGCGCTACAGGATCATAGTCGCCTCTCACAATGAGGAGTCAGTGAGACGAGCCGCCAAACGGTTAGACCACGTAAAGTGAAAATCACATGGAACTTGGTGCCATTTACACCAGATAACTATTATATCTGAGAGGGTACATACAGCTCCAAGCAACTTAACACCAGAATAACACAGACGACCAGATGAATAAGCAGGCAAGCCCTGCGAGTAGTCACTGCCAACAAGCTTATAGCCCTCACATATTTTGTGTGGATAAGCAAATGTCACACATGCACCCAAATCTCTGACTGTCTTCTGGCGGACAAGCTGCATTGTGGGTAATGTAGGCGTCAGGCTTTGACAGGGAAGAAGAATGTGTGGAATAAATCTCTGTTTCTGCCACATCAACTCAGATTCTTTTTTTTAAACTGTCCATCATTATAGGAGTGCAATACTAAATTGGAGGAGTATTCTTTTAATCGTCACACAACCCCTCAAATTTATCTAGCGACCCCTAGTGGGGTCTCGAGCCCAGGGTTGGGTACTAGTACCTTATATGATGTAGCTATTTTGTATGTCATCATCAGGATGGAAGAGTTGGGCATAGACAAAGGTGGAGGCTCAGTGTGTTTCGGCCAGCTGCTGGGCATGTGTGATCACGTCTCCCTCACACTGGGTGAGCTTCGCCTCAACTGGCATTCTTTACATTTTCTGATAGAGGTCCTCTGTCTTATTCAACGACAGCATGACATGACACATGGCTTTAGCAACTCAATTCTTTGGTATCTTTTGACTTAAATCATACATTGGTCTGGACTGGTTGATAAACATGAGTATGTTTACTGACAAAATCTCTGCCTAAAATTCAACATTTTTCATGACCTATCTTTGCCTTTGGAGTTATTTATATGCAGTCTTAATGAATGTCAACATCTCATCACTTGTTATCTTTCATTCCCCCTCTAACATGTCTCTCTCCTCTTCCCTCCAGCTAAGGAGGGTTATGCCGTATACAAGTCAGTGCCGTACGGCTCAGTGGACGACACGCTCCCCTACCTGGTTCGTCGGGCTCAGGAGAATCGCACCGTGTTGCAGGGAATCCGCAAAGAGAGGGGCCTACTGAAGCAAGAGCTCTATAGTAGACTGAGTCTGAGGAGAGGCAACTAATAGGCCACCAGCACAGAGGAAAAACAGAGAAGAGGCATTGGTGTGAGTTAGGGTAAACTCACACTGAGGTTCCCAATCAGGGAATGGTGTAGAAAAAGGAAGCCACATGGGAACACTGTTGGCCAATTGAACAAAATAAAAGTTCAAATTCATGTACACTTACATTTCTCTCGAGTTGTTAAGTTTGTAGTACTCAGGTAGCTCAAATGAAAGCCATAACTTCTGTGTAATGCGGAAAAATTGAAGTGAATGTAAATTAAGCATGAAACTTGCAATAGGTGAAGTAGTTTTGAAAGACTGTGTGTGGTAAACAATGATTTGATGACAACTGAGAACAATAAGTGCAACAATGTTTTGTTAAGTTTGATGGACAAGTTGTAAGAAAATATGAATTTCAAATACACGTAATATTGCTGCTGTACATTAAAAACTCTCAATAACTTTATGTTTTATAGTAATGAAGTACATAAATGTATGGAATACTTTTCACTTTTGCCTGCTGGTCTAGTGAAAGAACACTTGGAGGCACAGACCTCTGAGCTTCTGGCCAAACCACTAAAAATATAGTTAGACTGAAGTCAGCGTGAGGAACTTTGATCAGTTATCCATGTAATAAGAAACACCTGCCAAAAAACAAAAGCTGGTTTTGTGTGGATTTTGATTTTAAAATGCAATTTTAATAATTAGATTTATCATTTGTCAGAAGATTTCACTTCTCTATGAGCTGGTCTCTGGAGCAACAACTAATAAGCAACCAGAGAATATGACAGTGGTGGTGACACAGTGACAGAGTCTGATGTTTGCTGGTTAGTCTTTGCCAAAGTCTCACTGACATCTGGCTAATCTGACCTGTTTACCTTTTGTGGCGGTTTGATGATCAGTAAATACATCTCTGGAGCAGTAAAAAAAACAGTTCAAACAAGAGGAAAAACACCCTGATGAAGGCTTTCAGCCAAAATGCCTTGGTGTCAGCCATCAGGTAAAGGCTCTTTATTATACTCAGGACACTCAGTGTCTTGGATTTTTCCTCGTTTGCATTTGTGGCCCTTGTGGCACTCCAGCTTTTTCTTTCTTTCAAGTTCCCTAAAATCCAGTTCCTTTAGTTTTTATCTTCATAAAACTAAGAAATATTACTCTGAATTGATTCTGTACTGTCCCCCTACATAGAGAATCAGGATTTGATCCAAGGGAGCAGTTCCTGAGTTTTTAATGTGCCAAAAACCAGAGGTATAAAGGTTATGGAAGAACTATTTCAGGATGATATCCTTCATGCGTTTTCTGCATCTTCAGTAGTGTGATTTATCAAAGCAGGATGTCTTTTGGTACTTTCAAATTCATAAAACTCAGTCGTAGCTTTTCTTTTGGATTGAACGAGCATGCATATTTACTTCTGCACTTCATCAATTCAACCAGTCCGCATGTTAAGTATGCATGGCAGAAGATGATGCCATTACGCACTATAAGATGTGGAAAATCCCATACAAACCTCTTTAAACTACCCATAACCCATTATCCAGAACAAGACCAAGCTTTCACACTAGTGCCAGTGGTGGCCTGTGAGAACTAATATAATAATTATTAATGATTTTCACTGATATGGAGTTTAGTGGAGGAGGTGGAGGTTTACGTTATCCATTTAGTTTTTGTTTCATGCTTTGGTTTTATTGCCCTTGTATTGAATTTATATTAAAACAAATAAAACTGCCAAAAAAACCAAAAAACAACTCAAAGAACACTGTTTATTATTGTTTATTTGATAATGATAAGTACAAGTCAACAATACTTGACGTGTGTCGCCAAGGTTTTTATCAGCAATAAAAACCTTCAAAACTCTTCACGTTTATCCAAAAAAGTTGGCCGTACTGAAATACCACACTATGCAGTTGCAGGGAGAGGGGCTTGTACTGCGATAACTGTCAGCTGTTTCAGGATCAGCTGAAAGCAGTTTTGTGTCAAATGAAAAAGAACAGCACACAGCCAAGTGCCGAGCACAGAAACTCAGGTTGTTGTTGGTGTTGTTGTTGTTATGGAATGAAGACTAGGTCAGGGAGCGAGACTGAAATCCACACGTTCCAAGCTCAGTAGTTGCTTTGGTTTTGATTTCTGTAGCCGCCTCGCTGATAGCCCCCCTGGTAGCCACCCTGGTAGCCTCCCTGGTAGCCTCCCTGGTAGCCCCCCTGTTTCTGCTGGTAACCACCTTTCTGATCTGTGAACATGCAAAGAGGGAAACACGATTATCTACGAGTATCCACATGGCAGCATTTAATCTGATGACAAAGAGCAAAACAACTACAAACACTTGATTTCTGTCGTGGTTGTACAACACGACGTACAAACTAGTTCTGTTCGGGCATACCCTTATCGATCCTTATCCTTAACCTAACATCTTAATGCATTACAAGTTAGTTACTGATTAAGTCCAAACAAACTTGACATACTCGCAACATAGTTAAAAGCAAAAATGAATATAAAGCAAACTGCCTCTGGAGAAGATCAGAGGCATGTTAGCTTGGGAATGTCACCATGTGGGCAGACATTTTTTGTATCCAAAGTGCAACGTCAGTGTGGCTTAACATACCTCTCTGGTAGGACTGCTTCTGTTGGTAGCCACCTTTCTGATCTGTAATGCAAAGAACAACAAGTTATCATTGTTTCTAGGAAAGCACTATTCAGCCTTTAATAGCAAAGGGAGCATTAGAGATTCACAGCCTTGGAGACGTGCTTTAATGTCACTTATGGTGGATGTGAACAACATATATGGTATATATGGCAAACAGTGAAGCGTGTTGTCTAAACTCACCTCTGTTGAAGTAGCCTCCATAGACGCCCTGTTTGAGGTCGAAGACGCGCTCGTTATTCTCCACCAAGCTGCCCAGTTTCTCAGCCAACTGCAGGGCCATGTTCTGCAGGGAGGTGGGCTCTGTGCGGTGCATCACCACGGTCTGTGTGGGCTGGTCGAGTGATGCCTGTTGGGAAGAGGATGGAAAACATTTAGAATACTTTAACTGAAGAAGAAAAAAAAAAAAGAAGAATCACACAAATGAAAACAAAATTTGTACACGTCAAGTTTAACATTCACTCCAACAGAACAGAGAAGTCATGAAACTTACCATCAGCTCCTCGTTGATGATCATCTTGCTGATGATGCTGTGAACTGTGGGTATCTCCAACTCAAACATCTCAGATAGTGTCTGCATGCTGGAGGACAGATGCACACTTTTAACACTTTTTTTGTAAAAATTCTCACATTGAAATAAAATAGAAAAAGAGTTTAAGCTTTGCTTGATCTTTGAGGTTTGCATTAACACTAGTAGGCCTAGCAACACCTGAGATTAGAGCTATTTCTGGTCGAAGTGGATAAAAACTGAGGCTTTGGCTTACTGGTCTACACAAACCACTGCTTTAGTAGTGACTGACGCTAGTGCTGTTAAAAATGTTGCATCTTGTGCTCACCTGATGGAGTCGTATACACTGCTGTATGTGAACAGATAAGTCCTCAGTGACTCCTCTTGGATCTTCCTATAAAAAGAAAACACAATCAGGAAATTCATAAAAATGAAATTACATAGGGCAGCACAATAAATGTATATTTGTAAATAATAATTGAGACTAAATCATCATGGCATGATCTAAAATAATCATCTGAATGTTCACCATCGTATGAATTGATATAAAGCAAACTAAGTTTTGATGGACGATAATGGCGTATGCTAACCTGACAAGCATCTCGCGTACTCGCTGCGTCTCAGGGAACAGGTCCCAGACCTTACTGTTCATCTTCTCATTGATGATGAATGAGTGGCAGGTACGCCAGTCTCCCATCTTCATGGCCTTGCTGGCTGCCACCACGTGCTCCCTCATGCTCTCTGGGGGTCCTGGAGGATAAACAGAGAGCTACAGTTATCCTCTCTGGTTTCTCTACGGATTAAACATCCTGGTGTAAAGACTTGTTAGGTGACACGTTGCATACCCAGCAGTGGCTGTCTCTCTCCCACCCTGAGCTGGTGATGGAACTGCTTGCTGATCATCCTGCGGCGGGCATCAAACTCATGGGCGGCCATGTAGGGGATTTCCAGCAGCATGGCTGACACCAGATACACGCACTCCAGCAGCTCCAGGTTGATGTGCATGTGGAATGGCACCTGTGAGGTAGTTCAAAGCAATGTTATATAATGTCGTCAGGTTCTAAAGAACATCAAGTTTGTTCTTTAAGTATTCCCAATGTTTGGAAGACAATACTTAGCTAACAAATTAGGCTGCAACATGTTGTAGCTTTACTGAAATGTTCATTGTCATAGGAGGTCATAACCAGTCTGGTGCACACTTCTTGCCAAGCAATCTTGCGTTTCAGTGGCCTTTCAGTGATGCTGCCAAAAAAAAAAAAACTGTTCCTGGGTGTGTGACAGAGGACCTCTCTAAGAACCATTTTGGTAGGGATTGGTAGCATGATCTACACAGGAATGCTCCTGTGTAGATCATGATCGATTTATCAGATGTAAGTTTCTCATTTATTCAGCAAAGCTAGATTACACCCAGCAGGTTATCAACAAGAGAAACTAAACATGATCTTGGACATGAGCTAACTGCTTATGTAGGACTTACTTGTCTTCTCTTTTCAATCTTCTCTTGCTCTGCATTCCTCTCCTGCATGTTCCTCATGAGCAAACCCTGACCCAGGAGCTCCTTGGCGCGGCCAGAGGACTGGATGTCCAACAGGGCATTGTGCGCATCTTTAATCATGCCCTGCCTGAATGCGCAAATGCCAAGTTGGACCATGGTTCTGTTGTACAGGATCTAGACAAGAGAGAGAATAGGTACTTGGTATTCATTTAGGGTTCATTGTTATTCTCTTGTGTAGCTTTGCGTCCCTCTGCCTGCCTACCTGTACGGGCGGGTCAGCGTGCTGGATGTTGTCCTGCAGGTGGCTCATCAGCATCAGGTCGCGGGCCTGGTACCAGCGTGAATGCAGAGCGTGGTGGTAGATGTGGCAGAGGATAGCGCAGGTACGGATACGGTCGGTGCGATCCTTGGCGTAGATGAACTTGCAGAGACGGTCCATGATCACAGCGCTGTCCTCCCCCTCGCTCTCCTCCTGGTCCTGCTCGGACTAAACAGCACAAAGAGAAACATGACTCAGAACATCTCACTCACTAACAAATTCACAGACGGCTGCTCAGCTCATGGCAGGACGCTGTACACATATAAACGCACAACCAGACCCACTTCCACTTCATACCCTACTCTGATTTTTCTTCATTTAGGTCATTATAGTTCCCTTGTCAATTTTCAAAATGTTTTTTTTGTCATAGTGAAGACCTGTTGTCTGTCTGTCAGGAGAAGAAACTCAGTTCTCTTTCTTGTTAATATAGTGAATTGTCTTCCTCTCTCACATAGGCTGTACCACTCCTGTGCTTTTCTTACCTTGGTCTCTCCCTGGAGGCCCAGGCTGCGCCGGTGGGCCTTGTAGTCAAACTTGTAGTAGGTGTGCATGATTCTGCGTAGGTAGATGCGGCAAATCTCCTCTGTGCTGCCCTTGTTCTCCATGTAGTTGAGCAGCCGGTCAATGATGCCACAAACTCGTCCCTCGTCTTTCAGATTGTCAACGTATTCTGGAGGAAGAGTGGAGAAGAAAGCAATGAGCCACTAGGAAAAGCTGGAAATGATGCAGCAACGCACTTCAGGGATCCTTGCAACAACATCTTTTTCAAATAATCTATGATTTACTTTCCCATCTAAAGTTCTAATACAATTTGAAATAATTATTTTCTGGTATAGCTCACCTTGTGAGTGGGGATCAGTGTTCTGCATGATCTTGGTAAACTCTTCATCCATCCTCTCTACCAGCGTTAAGATGCATCCTCGCACCCTGAATGGCTGACAAACACACACAAAGCAACAAATATTTATTTTCATTGCAATGCCATCCACTATCTGAGCTTATAAGACACAACCACAACTTATGCAGTTTGTGCAGAAGGTAACATCCATGTGCTTAAGACAAATGATGATGCTTCTTCCACAAATAAAAATAATGCAGACAACCCCATAATATACAACACAGATGATACAAATATAGACACAAAGACATGGTTTCAGGGATTGAGTTCTGGGATGGTCTACACATCGACCAGGACAAGCTGCCACCCAAAAACACCAGAAACGTAAAACAAAAACAGAAAAGAGAAGATGGCATACCTGGTCTGAGACAGCCAGATTCTCACTGTCCTCTGCAATGTTCTCCCCAATGAAGATGTTGTTGTGTTCAAAGAGGATGTCCAGGAGCTCATCTATACACTCCAGGCACTTCTTCCACATATCGGGCTAAAGAGAAACAAAGAATGATTAAGATCAGAGTCCTGATTCATTCAATCCAAAACGTTTAACAGTCAAACATATTTTGCTGCACATAAGCATATGTTTATCATTTATAACATCAAATATTATAAGGAATTTTAATGGGTCTATTATATCAATATATAAATATGTATATTGGGTCTTTATTTTGTTCAAATCCTTTAGACTAATTTTTCAAACTTTTCCAGGTACAAACCCTGAATTCAACAGAACTTGGAACATTTAGAAAAACAGTGGCTCCTACCTTCATGAAGGCTGCCAAGTTGGGGTTGTAGTCATACAAGGAGGCAATGATGTTGAACTTAATCTTGACCAGGATACCTTGGCCCAAATTATTCTCAGCAGCGATGGCTGCCAGAGCATGGAACAGTTCAATTTGGGCAGCCCTGTCAGAGGGGGAGAAAAAAGGAAGGTGTTTACAATACTTACAAGGAAGAAATTACAGATATGCGAGGGTAAATAAGAGGTTCCTACTTTGTAGTTAATTTGCCATAACATGTTTCTCTATGCAACTTGTTTATTGGACTTAACTTTACATGGAGCATGCATTACTGACTTAAAGACTATTATTATTGTGAATAATATGTGCAGTCATATTTTCTATTAAGTGGAGCTTTAGCGTATGGTGCGGTGTTACCTGTCTGTGCCCTTTTTGCCTCTTGCTTGCAGGATCTCATTCAGCTTCTTCACCACCACTGTTGTGTTGATCTCTGTGCCTTTGGCAAACATCTTGGGCTTTTCCTGATAGATTGAATACACCACATAACATAAATATTGACATAATTTGCTGATTCATATTTTGTGGTTGTTTCTTTGAGGCAAGCTGTTCTTTACAAGCTCGCTTACACAAATGTCTTATCACAATGCTCATTACCTTAACTGAACATATCTGCCATGAGACCAAAAAAAGCTATTTTCGGGGCTTGAAGTGATACTGTTCTAAAATAGATTATATGGCACTGCGGCAAAGACAAATATGGATGAGTTCCAATCTGTTGCGGTAAATCTAAAAAGGCTTTTATCATGATCTCTTCTTTACCTTGACCATAGGGGCGCCTCCCTTCACTTTCTCCCAGCCTCCCTCAACCTCCTCTCCTCCCTCTTCCTCAGCCTCCTCCTCTAGCCGCTCTTTCTTCTTGGGCTTCTTCTTTTTCCCAAGCTTCTTTTCACCAGACTTTTCCTGGGTCTCCTGGGTCCTGAGGACAGACACAGTGTGTGTGGTGGTGAGTACACATGATACTGTAAGAGGGAAAGCAACTGCTTGACCTTCTTTGACTTACTTGCTGCTAGGCTGTATCCATGAAGTTTTACCTTGTGCTGCTGTGTCACGTTTTTTTTTGTATTTTCAAAAATTCACAAATATTTTCTGTTGTAAACCCAAAACAAAGATGTGGAGAGGGAGACTCACCTCTTGAGGAAGGCCACGGCCAGGGAAGAGCTCTTTCCCTCCCCTCCATCCGAGCTCTCACTGCCACTGTCTACAGTGTCTGAGCCCCAGTCTTCATCATCATCATCATCACTAGAAGAGGACTCATCCTGTCGAAGGGAGAAACACACCAGCACATTAGCTAAGGTATGCCCTCACACAAGAGCTGGGTCTTTTGCACCAGGTTTCTCGTCAATCTCTGTGTGGTACTTTGTTATATGGCACGCTGGCCTCTTACCCCGGATCCCTTGGCAGACTTGAGGAACTTGCTGGCCTCTGAGGAAGGCTCAGGCTTTTTCTTTAGGAAGGACTTGGCTGACACTCCCTCATCACCTTCCTCTGCGTCGCTGTCAGAAGACGAGCCTTGTGGGACAAAAATTAGGATGAATTTTAGAGATGATGCTTGTACAAATATAACCATTATTATGTCAAATTATTGCGGCAAATACTAGTTAACGTTTTCTTTGGGGGTAAATAAAGACCTTCAATCAGTGACTTTTTGAGGTGATAAAACTTAATGTCGTTACTGCCTTTGTAAATGTTTTCACAATTTAAATCAAATTTAATTCTATTCCTGTTTGTGATCAAATATGATCTTGATTCACAAAATTGTAATTTAACATTTTTACACAAATGGCAGTGAAAACAGGTAGGGTGAAATACTTGTAGGATTAATTTTTGTAGTTTATGCAATGACGTGTGCTACAGGACCACAAAAGGCATCAAAGCTATTCTATATGTAACATATTATATTGTTTATTTTCTCGTACATTTTATAGAGTTTTTGTAATATAAAAACATGTAACACCAAGCTTACCAGAATCCCCTGGCTCCTTCTCCTCCTCTTCATCTGCAGACTCCTGTGGGTTCTAACAGAGAGACAGAAGACACTTGAGTTTTATTTTTTCCTTTGTTTATCCAGGCTGCCCTGTTGCAGAACTTTCCGATCCACTTTCACAGTTACACACATTCACATGTGGAAGCTGCCCAGTACAGCCACAGTCTGATGTGTTGGCCACTGAGCAGCTCCACTGGCACCTATGTGGTGGTAATGCAGAATGGACAAGAGCTCCTCTTTTACTGTCACACACAGATCCATGGTACACATTGAAACAGCCTCCCACTACTGACTTTAATCTATATAAGTGTAGTTAATATCTCTTAAGCAGCAGCTTTTCTGTATGTTTTGAAGCACAGGACCACTGAGAGAAAGTTTTCTAATTTACCTCCTTGTATGCAGCTATTTCCGTTTCGTAATCTCTGTTGTACTTGCGGATCTTCTGACGTAGCGTACTGAGGGCTTTTGCGTTGTTTTTGTTCATCTTCTTCTTGCCCTCTTTGTCCTCCCAAAGCTGGAAAGAAAATAATGTTAATTATTTATATTGAACTGGAAAAGTGGGGACGGGGACATTAAACATGTCAGACTGCATTAACCAAGGTTAATAAACTTTGTTTGCTGCGGGCAAAACACAAAACATATTGTTAAATTACACAGTTGGTATTTTTAGAGTTGCAGTTTAACTCTGGGCTACTGACCTGGTTCAGGTAGTCTTCTAGGTCGGCCAGAAGACGGATATAGAAAGGGGGAACACCCTCTTTGTCCACTATATTCTTGCTTTTGAGGAAGGCTCGACATAACTGCTCAAACTCCTCCAGACATTTGGCCATGTCACGAATCTTCATAGCATTGCGGATAGTCTTGATGAGGTTGGTCAACTCCTCAAACCTAAGATTGAAGAATGAATGCATTCAAAACAAAAACTGATCTGAATCTGTAGTTTTTAAGATATGCTGCTTAAAAAAAATTCTTTAAAAAAAGAGGCCACACTAACCTTTTGTCTTTGGCGCTGCGCACCACTCTCTTAGTATCCTCCTCATCATCACTAAGAAGCAAAGACCTGTGAAAACAATATGGATGTGTGAGATGAGATTACTACAAAAAGTGGAATTCGAGTCCTGATGATGGGATATATTGAAAGTTGCACTGACTGCTTGAAATTTGTTCCAGGTGCTTTAGGGGTGATCTCATCGGCGGATGAGGACTCCTCTGACTCGCTGTCAGACCCAGTGGCAAAGAAACGAGACATTGCTGAAGGAAGCTGTCAATCTGAAAAGACAAAATTACATATGTGAGGAATTTTATTTAAGAGATTACAGCATCTGTGTTATATGAAATCACTTCCTATTATTAATCTGATGTTAATAAAAAAAAGTTTCCTAATAATTGAATAAATTCGTTGTGCTCATGAATGCAAAATTAAAATGGTATGGCTCAATAAAAAGGCACCTCCAGTTGAGCAGGTGGGTTTTCCCTTTTTTAAAAAGTTACTGCTACTCGATAAAGCTGAAACACAGCATTGCCAACACAACTGGGAAAAACAGCGTCTCTCAGATGGTTAATGGAGTAAGACTGTAGTATGTATGTAAATAATCACAATACAGATTGTTGGTGACACGATACGTATAACGGGGAACATTACGGCGTTTTGTCAAGCTAACCGTTAGCTATTATTTGGCTAGCCAACGTTAGCTACACTGTCACTATGCAACAACTAGCAAATAAGAAACTGGTGCTTACTTGGGAGGCCTCAATATGCGACGGTAGTGCACACTTTGAAGACTTTGACAGCTAACACAGACATTGTTTAAGGGGTAATTTAGCATAGTATGTAGCATTTCACATGCTTTCGGTGACCAGACAAAAGTCAACCGGGCTGCGTACAGGCGCTGGCTTGCCATAAGCAACCTGCGTCTGTACGTGCTATGCAACGACAACCTTCGCTTAGCCAACGCTATCAATGGTTGACAGATGGATTACTACTAAGTAGCCAACAATACTGAACACCAAACTGTAGTAGCTACAGGTCTATCAGAATATCTTTACAAAATCAACACAATGTAAATACAGACTGTAGCATTTTAGTTAGTAAGCTAACGCTGATTTATATCTCATAATACAACGCGAACACTAACGTGGCGCGGGGTTGTTGCTAAGCTAACGCTAGCACCAATCGAGAGAGCACCGGGCCTCCCCGCATGTGTCGCCGGTAAATACACTTCGCTAATGAATAGCCACACATTGTTTAATTAAATATCGAGGCAGACTCACCTACGTCCTTGTGAAAGTTATCCTGTGGTGTGTCTGTCCACTCTGAATGGTTATAAAATCCAGTTTTGCTGTACAGCGGCCACAAATAAAGGCGTGCAACAGGCTTGCCGGGCACTTGCGT
This sequence comes from Macquaria ambigua, assembly GCA_008360985.2. Taxonomy (NCBI): domain Eukaryota; kingdom Metazoa; phylum Chordata; class Actinopteri; order Centrarchiformes; family Percichthyidae; genus Macquaria; species Macquaria ambigua. The sequence continues at coordinate 676,523 of VMKM01000053.1, forward strand.
CAGGAAAGGAAGTGAACTGTAGATCGACAAAACATACGGATGGTCTACCGCAGATCTACACACGCACACTGGCGAGAGGCTCCCGGGTTATGTTATGTTGCCACTTAGCGGGTGAAAATGTAACTTCACCCCATGTAAAACCATTCATCTGTTATGGGGGGCCCATAACAAAGACAGAAATGTGTAACACAGAAAATGATAATAAAATCCAAACACAATTAACTCTTCAGATAATTCATAATGCATATTTATTTCAAATATCTCAGATGAATGAAAATATCATATTATAATATAGTAAAACAGTGTTAAATGTTAGCATATTTATTATTAAAATGCATTTATTATAAACAAATGATTTACAGTGTAATGTTAATAACATATAATGGAATCAATAATCAGCATTCTGCCTCTGGGGTACTGTACTTCAGCAGCTCTGGAAAAAAGGAAAATTGCATTAACACCACATACATTTTAAACATGCAACAAAATAAATTTACATTGGGATCTTGACACAATTACAAGACCAGACCAAAGAAACACCAAGATGAAAAGGTGGGATTTTTGGTTGGACACTGGCTATTAAGGCGATGTTGTCATGTCATTGTAAAACAAACTGTTGCATCCCTGCTCATGAGTTAAACACTTAATTTGCCTGAAATGATCAAAAAAAGTTTGGAAATGCGAACAGTACATCCTGCTGGGAGACCCATGACCTGGGACTACCTTCTGATACTGGGATGTATGTATCTCTCCACAATGCCTCGATTGTCTTCTGATTTCATTGTGCCCTGAACAGATTCAAGGCACCCAGTGCCTGAGGCAGCAAGGCAACCACAAAACATCACTGAACCTCCTCCATGTTTCAAGGTAGGCAGGGTGTTCCTTTCTTTGAGGAATTCATTTTTTTCAATCTGTGAACATAAGGTTGGTGTGATTCACCAAAAAACTCTAATTTTGTTTCATCTGTCCAAAGCACTTCACCTTCTTTCATAAGGGCATTTTGGCCAAATCCAGTCTGGCTTTCTGTGTCTCCATCTTAGAAGTGGGGCCTTCCTGGGTCTTCCACCAAGGAAAGATCTTTTAATTTCAACACTGTTCAGGGCGAATGGTACATTATTTGAATAAATAATAGTGTACCAATATTTTCTTCGGCCACATCTGTAACTATTTGATGAGTGGTACGGATAATGAAAACTCACCTGAGGGATTGTAAAAAGCATTGATATTTCTTTCATACCACAACACTGCAGCATGTTGTCTTCTAAATAATTTGCAATAAATTCATTAAGGTTAAGTCGTACCTGCTTTCAGTCTCCTTATTTCTTCTGACTGAATTTTGAGTTGCTGTTCGAGCACGACACATTTGGCACACTCTGCAACACAATTTGAATTATGACATTACAAGGTCTCCATCAAATAATGCTTAATCTTCCTCTTTTTCTTTTCTGTATATCAGACTTGGATTAGTGGGGGTGACTACCTGATTCATAACTTCCCTATATTACCCCTGCTTCCTCCAGCCAATGCTATGTGGTCACACTGGTTCTAGTGCAGTAGTTGTTATCGAAGACATCAGTCTGAGCTTAAACTCTCAAACTTGCCTGTACAATCTATTTTGGTTACTTTTCATTGGCGTCTTCATTAATGCAAGACCCCTTTGCTCTGTCCAAGTGTAACAATGTATACACTGGGACACAGTTTGACTTCATAGATGTGCTCATCTTATCATGACTGAATATTTAGGCTTGTGTCACTTCCATATGGACAAGTATACTGATGTAAACAAAACTTTTGCAGCATCGGGAAACATCAAACCTTCATTAGTTGTATCAGAAGTGGTAACGGGACACTTTTGTTTAAAGGATCAAGGATTGTGCATCATGACCATAATGATTGCTAGTGAGAGCTACACAAAACATGTTTGGTTAGCTGAAACGTCAACAAGAAAGATGTCTGATACAGCAAAAAATGAATTTGCCTTCCAACAACCAGTGGCCTCAGCTGGCATCTCAGCCCTCCCAACTTACCATGGGCTTGGGGTTTAGGTAGCAGAGCTCTATGGCTGGTTACAGGCTGTTTCAGGGCTCTGGCTCTGCTAACAGCATTGCAAGATGTTGATGTTTCAGCAGTACTGGCTGGCACTGCAAAATCTGAAAGCATATGATAAAGAGCAGGTACCAGAGCATGTAAGCAATTCACAAAAAGGGAGAGAGAGTCCAGGTTACTGAAGCCACTAGTCCAGAAAACTCTCCAGCAACACAAATTACCTCACAGTCTGGCTCAATTGTTCTACATAACAGAACAGTATGATACAATCCCAACCTACCATCTCTTTGGGTTTTAGCTGGCAAAGGTCTCTGACTGGTTGTGGGCTGTTTCAAGGTTTTGGCTCTGTTTGCAGCATCACAGCAAGATGTTGAGGCGTCAGCACTACCGGATGATAAGGGAACATCTGGAAGGATGACATACAAGTGTGAGGCAAGTAAGTTATGCCTATATACTGAGCTCAGAAAACTCCAGTTTTTAGTTATAGGTGTTGTCAGTTAGCTTTTGCGCAAATACTAACCCTAAGTCTAAGCCTGTACTAAGTCTTAAAATGCAAAAATAAATAAATAAATAAATAGCTGTATGATTACTGCGACTCTATTTACCCATTTTCTTCTTCTTTGCTACTGGTAAAGCTTCACCTCTGTTTAAGGCATGCTTCTTTGCTTGGGATGTCTTCGTCACAGGGTTAGTAGCTGTTTGTGTATAAAGAGGGAGAAAAAAACCAAATTACATTCAAATTAATGACCCGTTTCAAGGTAACCTGTTATTTTAATAATTTGTAGTTAAAAGTTAAATCACTTTTTGCTGATAATTATTGGTCACTCTCTTGTCACTTAGATGGCAACTGTGCACTTGGTTTAGTCTCTTCAAAACTAGACTGAATGTCAGTGCAGCATTTGAAAGGTGGAGGGAGTGTCGGACTCTAAAAAACTTGAATAACGTGGAGCAATATACGCATTTGTTGGACAGGTAAACGTGTAGCCACATAAACAAACATCAGCTCGTCAGTAGTCTCATTGTCGCTTATCTTGCTAGCTGTTCCTGATTGTTTACTTGTTTATTATTGGGGCTCAGAAATGCAACTGTACAGGAATACTGAACATATGTACAGCAAGACCCAATTTCAACAGTCAAATGTATGTACATTTATTTTTCAGATTTGTAACTGAATATCAGAATCAACAGTCAAAGTATACAGTCTGACCAGTGTATGAGTACCTGCAGGTCCTCGGAGTTGGTCAGTGCTTGAAGAAGATGGTGCGTTGCTTCTTGCTGATGGCGGCCTGAGACCTGGTGCAGCTCTCTGGATGCCTGACGATGGTATGCCACTCAACTGCGGTTTCCGCAAGCCAGAATTGGGCTGCTTGGATCCTAACGTTGGCATAGAGGGAAGACAGTGTGGCTAGCGGATACTGTGCACACACACATCTCCTAATCAGAGGGCACTATACTGTACATAGCTAAAAGTAAGACAGAAAAACCCCTGTAAAATGAAACAAAACAAAAACCTTTGTCTAAAAATATTACATGTAACAAATTTTAACATTAGTTCATAGACCCTGATGCTTACAATTCTCATCCCATATTTTTAGTGATTACCCTCAACATTTATGCAGAATAAAACTGCAATCTACCAAGCCTATTCCAAAAACAGAACACACACTGCCTACCTGTTGTTGTAGCACGTAAGTTGTAGGACTTTGATATTCCCGTGGTCTTAAATACACAAGAACAGAGAATGTCATCAAACAGACCGTCATCAATACATGTAGCCAATGTGCTCAGTTGTCTGGTCTCACTCATAAAAACAGTGGTTTTAACAGATGAAACTGACAAGGACATTAAACAGAAGCTGCTGTCAACATTATGTGCACTTAGTGGATTACAAAAAGACATTCAACATTCAAATCCTACCACCTGGGGTGCATCAGAAGCAGCAGTATTTCTCAAAGCGTCGGCTTGGGTTCTTTGTCTCGTCATGGGCAGGCCTGATGTCAACGGCTCAAACCTTCCCGGAAGTGTGGAGGCTGGCTTGTATTTCAACAACTGGGATGCAGCTTTCGAAGGAGGCAAAAGGGATTTAGCGGCGGGTTGCGTCAGGAATGTTTTTCTGTCGCAGACGATGTTTGATTGAACGTCTGATGGCACCTGACCATCTGGCTTACCGGGACCATCCCCATACAGTTTTTTCTGTGCCCCTATGGTTTTGCCATCGTCTCGTTCAGTGTTGAAGTTGAACATTTTACAGCTAGTCATTGGTGTTGAGGTAATCAAAGATTCCACCCTTAAATCAAGGGTATCATCCAAATTGAATGTGTCGGCTTTGTTGTTCTCCGTATCCATGCTTTGATGACCCCAGTTGTCGGAAAGACCATCTATCCTAGGCAGACCTGATTGTGAATGATCCTTAGTCTCACGTGCACCAGCTCCAGAAGCTGCCTCTACAGCGGGATTAGCTTCAAATGTGCTCTCAGGGGTGTCAGCCATCTTGGCATCAGGGTCTGTACTAGCTGTTGTCCCATTATGTTTTGACAGTTCAGTAGGGTGGACTTCAGAATTGTTGTCTTTAGGGCTACTCGTTGCATTACAGACCTTAGGAGGAGAGGGCTTGTCCAAAGTGTTCTGGTGACTGTCACTTGAGCTCGTTTCTGACAAAGTTATCGTGCCATTCTGTTTAGAAGGAGGTTTAGAATCGAAGGTGTTGTTTTGGAGGCCAACGGTTGTAGCACCAGCTTCCATTAATATAGTACCGCCACTGGATTTTTGAAGAGAATGCCTATCAAACGTTGCGTTCTGCACATCACACGAACCACTTGCCTTGACAGCTGAACAATTCATAACGGGGGAAGTTTCGGTGGTGTTCTTAGAGACTGAAGTAGCACGATCTGTAGCATCACTCCCCACTTTGGGAGTGTTTACGTTAGATGGGGGAAGATCCAGTGTCTTATTCTGACGGCAGGATATTTGAGCAGTAGCATTTAAATTGGTGGAGGCACTCAGATTGCTAGGCTGGACAACAGTAAATGTGCTGTTCACAGACCCAGCTGCGTTTGGGCTCGGTTGCGGCACCTTGCTGGTGAACTCAGCATCATGGCTGGTAAGTAGCTCTTCAGTGATTACTTCCACAGTATTAGAGGTCACCACAGGTTCACCATGAAGCTCAGAGGTGGCATTCTTTGAACTAGTGTTACATTGCATATCAGAAGTAGAGAACTGTGACGCAGCACACTGAACAGACATGTCACTAGAGGAGTTTATGTCGCGAGTAACGTTAACAGGATGGGTACCAAGTGAGTCCTCAGCTGACGTTTCAATCTTCACCATGTTTTGTCCGCTGGGCACCAATGAAGGCCTACTGTTTTCCAGGACACTGCCCATAGAAATATCTCGAGTTACTTCCAAGGAGGCTTTCATTATGTTTTCCCCCACATGCTTATCAGACTGTTCACTAAAGGAGCTTATGGTGTCGGTGACATTACCATCAAGAGTACTTGACGATTCTTCACTCTGAATCATGTTCAATCCGCCAGGCTCTGCCACAATTTGTCCACTGAGCTCTGCGGAAGGCATGTTGTTTTGCACACTGTCCACTGGTGAAATATCCTGTGTGACTTCCGTGGAGGATAGTTCAGAGGGTGATAGCTCTGAATCATGTGTAACATGAAGGAGAGTAATTTCTGGTATTTCTGGTAAGTATTTGTCATCCAGCCAGTGCACAGGAGCATCCTTGCTCTCAGGGGGGTCAACCATCTTGGTATTAGGGTCTGTACTAGCTGTTGACCCATTATGTTTTGACAGTTCAGGAGGGTGGCCTTCACATGAACCACCTGCCTGACCAGCTGAACTAGTCTGATTCCTACCAAGGGAAGTTTCTGTGGTGTTCTTAGAGACTGAACTAGCCTGATCTGTAGCTTCACTTTCCGCTTTGGGACTGCCAACATGAGACTGGAGAAGATCCAGCGTCTTATTCTGAGGGCAGGGCATTTGGGCAGCAGTGTTTAAATCGGTGGAGGAACTCAGCTCGAAGGGCTGGAGGGTGGTAAATGTGCTGTTCACAGACCCAGCTGTAACAGCTGTAGCAGGCACTCTGTCAGGAAGAGGTGAATCATTTCTAGTCATTTGCATTGTGGAATCACATGTATCATCAAGGAGAGTAATTTCTGGCAAGTATTCGTCATGCAGCCAGGACACAGGAGCATTCACATCACCTAATGATCGGCCAGAATGGCTACTGGAGAAATCTGAGTTGGGATGTTGGCTAGAACTTCCAGTTGATTTTTTACCATTTGCCGTGGTACAACTAAAGGAAAAAAAGGGAACAGTCAGATGAGAATTGTTTCCATGTTTTAAAGGCTCTGGAGATGGACATTTATTGCCAATATTTAAATATTTTAAAATTGGTGTTAGAGCAGACTGGAGACCAGAGATCCGTGACTTTGCCTTGACTCCACCATTACTGCTTGTTGGAGCTGGAGTTGAAAAGGTGCAGGTTTCAGAGAGAGGCTTGTTTTCTCCACTTGGCTGTGTAGAGGAATATCCTACCACATCTCCTACTTGGACCTTGAGATTTAAAGTCCCAGCTACAGCAGTGACTGCGGGTGGAATATTTTCATGGCATTCATCAGCCTCATGATTTTCCTGAATACATGAGGTTTGCACAGTTGTCTCACTGGCCATACTAGACGCTTTCTCTTTTGCTTCCACACAAGGAAAATAGGATCTTCTTGTTTTTTTCTGAGACAGGGGACACTACTCAGACTTCTTGACACATATTTTTTCAGGTGTCTTCTCAGATTCTCCGTCAGCAGCCTGTGGATTAAACAATTTAATTAATGCAAAACATTTTTACTTTTACATTACTAGATTATGTAAATTTAGATTGTACCAATATGCCACAATTATTGCCATGTCTGACATCGAAATGGTTTTATCACTGGATTATGTTTGTGGCATGTGAAGCACAAACTAACATAACTTAAAAAAAAACATTTTGTACATACTAGTTACTAAAAATAGCAAGTTAAGACAAATGAAAACACAAAACACTTCTAATAATGAAATAAAGCCAACTGATGACCACTGAGCAGTCCTCCATTTCCGTCATGTAATTTAGCACTGACAGTACTACATGATGATCACAGTAGTACGTTGCGTACTGGGGCTGTTTGACTAACGTTAATGAACATCAATTTACTTTCAGTTTAGTTCGGCCGAAAGCAAATTAGCTAGAGGTTAGCTAGACACAATAAGAGTGCAATTTGAGCCAGCAGAGAAGGATCACATACGGCGCAGATAATATAGGTTGCACAACATGGCAGAAAAAAAACATTGACGATGTTGTGTTAACCTAATGCTTGATAACGTTTGTTGGTTGAACAGAAACAACTTTGACTTACCTATCTCAACGGGCACTTCTTGATGGGCATATATGTCTGTGAAAATATTTAAAATTGTTTTTTAAGACTGCTGAATGAAACACTTATCCACTAACTTCAGTTTAAAATAACATCGAGACGTTCATGAGATCACAGCCACTAGAGCGCCGCTTTGGTTCAAATGTCAGCTAAGGCTTACCTCACACTCATTGGATAATTCCAACCAATCACAGCTGAAAGCTTCTTCTTCATGGGTTTTAGAATGCGTGGCGTCTTTACATGGGGCAATACTGCCATCTATTGTCTAGACAAAACTGGATTTAAAAATTAAATAAGATTCCTGTAATTTCTGTCCTCTGCAAGGTTCAAAATTTGCAGAAGCCAAGAACGGCCGTGCTTGCAATTGTTTTTAATGCCGTTATCTTGAGATCACAAGTTAATTATTTCATGATCTCGAGATAACAAAGCTTGTTTTCTCGTGATATTTGCATTGCAACATTTGTATTGGAAAAAGTTGTATTGGCACTGAAAGTTTCATTGAAAAATAAAATATATCTATATACCAATCTGAATGTTTTCTGCATAGTATTTGTTTATATATTTATCTTTAATTGTATTTTATTTAGATTATCTGCAGTATCATTATTCTTGCACAGCTTTTAGTTTTTAATCACCTTACATTTGCACTACCTGCACTGTTAAACACCTACATTTGCATTTACTCCATTTAGCATATACTCTATCATAGTGACAGCTCTCTGTAGTAGTTCTGGAAGTTAGATCACTTCACGGCTGTGTTTTTGTGTTGTTATTCTTATATTCTTGTGTGTTTTTGTATGTGTCGCTTAAACTACTGGATGCCTAAATTTCCCTCGGCATCAATAAAGTATCTATCTATCTATCTATCTATCTATCTATCTATCTATCTATCTATCTATCTATCTATCTATCTATCTATCTATCTATCTAGTTCTAACAGAAAGACACAGTGCAATTTCTCCCTGTGTGTTAGACCTTGATTGAAGTACAGTCTGATGCCATGATCAGTAATGGGTAGGGTACTCCTTGATCTGACATTTTCAGCTTAAACAGTTGCTACAGGCACTCCTGATCTCTGATAAACATCATAAGTAACACTGATACTAACATTAATACTAATATCAAAATATGAATACAAATACCAACTTAAAAACATTAAGTTTGTTAAGCGTGTTCTTGTTGTAAAGCAGAAAACTTAAACTTAACATTGATTTATTATAATATTATGGGTGGCAAATCTAAGGGAAAGACCTGTATAATTGAGTGGAAAAGCATAACAAATACACGTTTCCATACAGAAAACAAGGGCTCACTGAATAAGTATGAAAATGATGTCAGTCATATGCTATAGCCCTCACAGTCACTAGATCTCAACCTGAATGTTAAACAGCGCTCTCCACCACCATCATCAAAACACAAGATAAGGGATATCTTGTTGAAGAATGCTGTTCATCCCTCCAGTAGAGTTCCACAGACTTTTAAGAGCATTGAAGCTGCTCTGGAGGCTTAATTAATCCCTTTATGTTGGCGTTTCCTTTAATTTGTCATCCATCTGTAGGACAAATGTTAAAGTGAGATTTGTTTCGCTGATTGAGATTTGAGGCTATGATTGTGTGTGCTAAGAACCCAGCAAAGCCAGGTATGAACACTTTTTGTATAAGAAAATACCATTCCTTTTTCAGTTAAGCTTTATTACAAAATTAAAAACATAGGGCAAGTAATTGACACAATGAACATTTTATTACTGTATTCGGTTTGATAAATACACCAAAAATAAAGCCATTTGTATATTATATTCAGATATTCACACAAAGCATTTTCACTCATCTTCTTCTCACTCTTTTGTGGTTTTCTTCAGTTTGGTCTTCAGCTCGGACATGAGTGGATTTCCAAATCTGTGGAGACATGAGAAACATCAGAAAATGATGCACAAGAACAGAATGCTGATGCTGAATATAATAATGTCAGTACTTTACCCTGGATGTCCCCTTGGTGGCATCCATTTAGGTTTGTGTTGTGCCTCATCTTGTTTGGGAGAGTCACTCTTCTCCCCTGGCTTTGTCTCAGGTTCCTGTTTATATTGTGACATTTTAATAATGTACATATCTCAACATAAGAGATAAGTGACATTCAAAGATTATTAGTAGTACCTGTGAGAGGGTTTCCTGGCTATTTTCATCTCTCACTACCTGTTGTGTCTTTTTTAAAACAGGAAATCCTGCACCAAGCCCTAAAAAACAAAAATGTGTGACATTATTTACAGATTATGAAAAATAACTGGACATGAAAGACTCAAGGTAGTGGCTTTCCATGTGTCAGGCAGACATACCAGGCAAAGTTTTTATTCCCAAATGCCCAAGCCTTCCCAGAGGCACACCTGCAGGGACTTTGACTGGCAGATGAAGAGTGGGTGTGGGATCCACTGAGGCATATGTAGTTGAGGCTTGTGTTGTGCCTCATCTTGTTTGGGAGAGTCACTCTTCTCCCCTGGCTTTGTCTCAGGTTCCTGTTTATATTGTGACATTTTAATAATGTACATATCTCAACATAAGAGATAAGTGACATTCAAAGATTATTAGTAGTACCTGTGAGAGGGTTTCCTGGCTATTTTCATCTCTCACTACCTGTTGTGTCTTTTTTAAAACAGGAAATCCTGCACCAAGCCCTAAAAAACAAAAATGTGTGACATTATTTACAGATTATGAAAAATAACTGGACATGAAAGACTCAAGGTAGTGGCTTTCCATGTGTTGTAAGTGACATACCAGGCAGTTTTATTCCAATGCCCAAGCCTCCCAGAGGCACACCTGCAGGGACTTTGACTGGCAGATGTGAAGAGGGTGTGGGATCCACTGAGGGCATATGTAGTTGAGGTTTGTGTTGTGCCTCATCTTGTTTGGGAGAGTCACTCTTCTCCCCTGGCTTTGTCTCAGGTTCCTGTTTATATTGTGACATTTTAATAATGTACATATCTCAACATAAGAGATAAGTGACATTCAAAGATTATTAGTAGTACCTGCGAGAGGGTTTCCAGGCTATTTTCATCTCTCATTACCCGTTGTGTCTTTTTTAAAACAGGAAATCCTGCACCAAGCCCTAAAAAACAAAAATGTGTGACATTATTTACAGATTATGAAAAATAACTGGACATGAAAGACTCAAGGTAGTGGCTTTCCATGTGTTGTAAGTGGCATACCAGGCAGTTTTATTCCAATGCCCAAGCCTCCCAGAGGCACACCTGCAGGGACTTTGACTGGCAGATGTGAAGAGGGTGTGGGATCCACTGAGGGCATATGTAGCAGGGAGCGGGGATCTTTGGGTGGCCTTGCACGAGGGTTTTTAACAGCAATTCTTGACCTTTGTGCAGTAAAGTCCAGCGCAGAGGCGTCCACCTGCAGTGATCAAATAAGCTAAATTCACACCATCTCTGTAGATTATAAATTCTGTCTAATTTCATTTATGGTTAAATATGTTATTTTAGAAACAATACCTCAATCTGGTCTTCAGACTCTGTCGTCGGCATCTCAGTCCTGTTGAGTCCAGGTAATGAATCAGAAACATCGTCTGACCGTCCGGGCTGTGGTTTGTCCAGTGAGGGCAACTTCAATAACTCCTTGTCGGATTCAGTGCAGGTGTTTCCTTGTGAACCAGATTCTGTCGACACAATTCCCTCCTCTGATGAAGCCTCAGAGCCACTTCTAGGTCGTCCTGATTCAGTGTGTTTGATTCCATCCGAAGAGTCACCCACAGTTACCTCGAGAGGCTCATCTTCAACTTTGGTTTCCTTGACTTTGAAAAGAGCGCTCATCTCTGTCAGTGACTTAACGTCTGCTTCTTCAGTGTCTGTCCAGACAGTTTTCCACGCCAGGTCTGTTACCTCAGCATCAATCTCTTTTTCTTGTGATTCATCCGATTCCTGATTTAGATGTCTAGCCTCTGATGATGTAACCCCTGAATCAGGGTGAAATCCTGTGACTGATTCCTCCTCTTTGAGATACCCTGTCTCAGCTGTTTCGTCCATCAATATATCCTGAGATCCAGAGTTAGGTTGTTGTGTAGACAATTCAGAGATGTCTGCTGATTCTGACATATTAGCCAACATGTCATATATGACTTGAAACGACCCAGTGCTAGCTGATTTGAGTAGCTGTGTTTCATTGTTTTGCGTGCCCCATTCACTGAGAGACTGGTCCAAAAATCCAGACTCTACTGTTGATGATGACATTTCTGTGTCACTCACTAATTCAGAATCCCCTGAATGTGACTCCACACGATGCTCTTTATTCGTCTCTGTCTGCACTGATGAGATGTCATCCTGTTCCTCATTTGACGGCTCTATTTCCGTGTCCATTTGTAGTCCAGGCTCAGGCACTTCTTGCTGTTTTATGCCATCAGTGTCCTCTGACAACGTCTGTATCCACAAGTCAAGGATTTCTTCATCAATCACATCTTGACGTCCACTGATTGAGCTAACTGTTTCTTCAGCATAACTCTCCTCTGACTTGGTCACATTTGCCATTTCGTCTGTTGATGTTATAGTCAAATCTTTTGGTTTAGACTCGGTTGTCACTGATTCATCAGCTGCTTCAGTCTCCACATTGCTTATCTCAAGTGCTTCGTCTGATAGTTCATTTTTTGTCTCCAGTGACTCAGCTGCTCTAGACAACTCAGATTCTGCAATCCATGTATTTTCTTGTTCGTTGCTTTCTGTGGTTATCTCAGCTGACATTCCCGCTACCTGCAGATTTAAAATGTCTACCTCATTTTTGTTTGGCATTTCATCTTCTGCTGCCTCCTCCTCAGCTCCATAACTTGTTTCTTCCATATCTATGCCTGCATCTTGCATTTCTACAGTACTATCTTCAAGAAATTTCGGCTCAATCTCATCCGACTGTTTCAGGAATCCAGATTCACTAACGTCTTCTAGGAAACTAGGTGTCCTGTTGCTGTTTTGCTCTGAGTTTACGGCGTCTACCGACTCCTGAAAGAAGCTCGTCTCGGACATCTTCTGTACTTCAGCCTCAAGGAATTTTAAAGTTTCATCAGTGAATCCGACCACAACTTCTGCTACTGTGGCTCCTGTCGTCTCATGGCCATCTCCAGCAGCATCCGCTTCTTTGGAATCACATGAGCCTTCATCTATCTCACATTCAACCAAAAGCTCTTCAGTCCCGCCTTGCAGCTCTTTTGTTGTCTCATCTGTTAAGCCAACATCTGTCTCAAATTCCTTCTCTGAGTGTTCAATCCTTGTCTTCATTGAGTCAACCGATAATATTCCTTTCTCTTCCTCAAATAAAAGTCCTGATTCTTGACTTACTGGTTCAACAAGTGGTTTCTCCGTTTCTTGTGGCGATTCAGCATCAGTAAGGTGCAGTATTCCAGCGTCCTCCTCCACAACCAAATCAAAGCTATTCTTAATATCTTCTGTGCTTTCTTGTTCCTCTTCCATATGCTCCCTCACCAATAAATAGTCAGCTCCAGTGCTACAGCCACTGTTTTGAAGGCTCTCCGTCTCTTTGCTCTCCACCTCTTCTGGTAATTGGGTGGTCTGGGTTTCCCTGTAATCATCTACTTCCAGGAACCTTTGTGTGGTATTTTCATCTGGCCCAGACTCATTGTTGTATTCAGGAACTCCCTCTTGGGTTTCCTCACATGTTGGAGAATTTAGCTCCTGCGACACAACAAGCCGGCCTTTGCATGTTCCCTGGGAAATATTTTTAAACCCTCCGCTCATTTCCTGTCCAGTCTCGCCTTCGGGTTTTACTGTAACTGAGGTGGTAGTACATGCTATTTCCATGTAACTTTCTTTGTTTCCTACTTCACTGGAGAGCCTCTCCTCTTCTACTTGATCTTTATCAAAAAATCTCTCATCTGCTGAAATGTCTGTTGTTGTCACATCCGATTTTTCATCGATCACTGTGCCGTGGCTTTCTGTTTCAGCACCATCTGTCTCTCTTGTTTTGGTTTGGACTTCAGTTTCCTTAGCGACATCCTCTTCCTCTCCAGTTGTGAATTCAGCTGTGTGCAGCTCTGTTTTAGCATTCTGCACGACTTCTTCGCTGCATGTAACATGTCCAGTTAAAATGTCTTCTTCTTGACTGTCTTCTGTAACTGTTTTGATGTCATCTTCCTGCTCCGGCACTTCATCTATTGTCTGGTTGTCTTCAGCCTCTTTCACTTCATCTTCCTCAATGACACCGCCCTGCTCCCTCTCATCCAGTGCGCTCTCATCCTCAGTTTTATCACTTTCACTTCTATGAGCCATCACATGCTCTTGTCCAACAACAATTAGCTCATCCTCAGGCACAATGCCACTTGTGTCGTAGGCCATTTGTATGTCAGCATGCAGTGAAGTAAAGCCTGGGTCTCCCTTGAAATCTCTGTCGTCATCTGACAACTCTTCACAGACTGAGAGCAGATTTTCAGCTTGTCTTGCTCCCTCGTCAGACTTGTTTTCATTTTCAGAGGCCAGCAGTAACACACCATCACTGTTTTCTATTTCCTCATGCATCACCGCTGTATCTGCCTCTTCTATGTGCACGTTATCCTCTTCTAGACTCAAAAGTGTGATTGTGCACAATTTTACCTCAAGGTCTTCTGCCTCCAAATCTTGTTCATCTTCATGCCGCATTTTATTGTCTTCTTCCTCTACTTTGATCTTTGTCATGGTTTCATCCATATTCTGATGATCATCTGCCCTCTCAGTCTCCTCCTCAGCACCAACTTTTCTTCCACTTTCCTCCATGTATTCACTCATTGCATCACCTGTAAGTCTTAGTGACCAGGTGTTCACATGTTCTTCATACTCATCATTCTCCGGCATCTCATCTCCTCCTTCAGTGTGCAATTTCTGATCTCCGTTTTCTTCTTGTTCATCTTCTTTTGTATCTTTAGCGATGAGCAGCCCTGCTTCATCACTTCCTGTTTGGGCGAACTGTTCCCCTCTGGTGCCCTCACCTTCCTCAGAAGCTTGGCTCTCACTGCCTCTGCTCAGCTGGGTTTTGTACTGTGTGCTTTCTTCACCAGGCCCTAAGTCGATGTCTGTGGTGCAAAGTTCCCAGGCAACGAGTGGCCGAGATGAGCTAACCAGAGAGACTGTCGCAAGAGGCTGTTCCTCATCGATTTCCCTTGCGCTAGCGTCACCCTCTGCGTGACCACAGTTAGCAGGCTCATTGTCATCTGCGGATACCTGGATGGAGTTTGGGTCATTGCTGACGTTGCTGAGGAATCTGTTCACAGCACCGGTTATATAGCTCTGAGAACGAGATGGAGAGAAGGAAAGGGAGGCGTTTTGACTCATTTATGTTATTGATTAATCAACATTTGTTCTATTTATGTTCTCATTTATTATAGAATTTGTCTTGTGCAGTTGCTACAGTCAAATCAAATAAATCACTCTCTTTTCTTTTTCCTCATTATGCATACCATGTGCATTTGTTGTGTTTGTTTTACAAATGTTCTAAATTATTATACTTAAACTATATGGCCAAAAGTATATGGACACCCATGTTCATATACCTCCCTATACTTATGGTTTGGGATAGGTCCCTTAGCTCCAGTTAAGGGAAATCTTGATGTTACAACATACAAGGCTGTTTACATAATAGTGTCCTTCCAGCTTTGCAGCAACAGTTTGGGGAAGGCCCTTTCCTGTTATAACATGACAATACCCCTATACATAAAGCGAGGTCCGTCAATGGCTTTCTGAGTTTGGTGCAGTTGCTTACTTTGTCTGCTGTTTGGAGCTGGGCAGGTAGCATACAGTTAGCCTGGTTTCAAACCTCTAAATTTGCTTAGCAATTCATATCAATGAATGAGGTGAAACAAAATAGCAATTCAGTCTGATCAGGCTAGCGAACCTTTTTTTTTTTTTTTCTGAAAACAGCTGCCTGCTGCAGCTGGAAACAAGGTTGATGAAGGCGGTGAAAGTGAAGCTAAACAGTAAAGTTGCGTCCGTAAAAAAACAAAACAATTAGCTGAAAGACGCTAAAACGCCCCATAGAACAGATGAGAACTGCAGAGTTGGGTAATAATTATCAGTGTGTTCATCAATACACCTTTCACATTAAACATAATCATTTGATCCATTGTTAATATAAAAACATTGATTAGAGCAGCTTCAAAAATCCCAGTAAGCCTTCTACGTGAGTTACCCTGCAATAATAGCAGGGCCATGAAACTCGAACTCAGACCTTATCGTCCAACATCATTACTGAACCTTACTAATGCGTTTTATTTTACGGCTCCACAAATTCCTAGTCATTTCCTAGGAGGGTCCTAGACAGAACTGTGTAATTTGGAACTAATTATAGGCAAAATACAGATAGTGTTCAATTGGTAAAACACCAAATAATCAATTCCAAATAAATGCTATAATCTAGTATAAGCTAGACTCTTTACATCAGTGTACAGCAGATCAGCTGAACATGCAAAAATGTACAATTTGTCTACAGGCAAGTTTGCAAATCAGCATTTAAGTAAAAATAAAGTTTCCACTAATAAGTGAATGGTGAATAAAAGTCTCTATCCTCCCTAAAATTAGTACCAGTTATTTCTAGGAAGGTTTCGTGAAATGATTAAAAAATTAAAAACAAATCCCTGCAGCCAGATTCCAAAACCTTGTGTAAAGCCAGTCACATAGTGATGTGTGTGTCCACATACTTTTGGTTCTAGTGTACATTTAAAACCTTGAACAAAGTGCTTTGTCAGTACTGTTCTTCATTATTTAAATTTGAGAGACATCAGTATACAGACAGTATAGTGTGTGTGTGTGTGTGTGTGTGTGTGTGTGTGTGTGTGTGTGTGTGTGAACAAGGAAGCCTACACAACCACACAAAAAGACAGACAGGAGGAAGGAGAGAGGGGGGGGGGTGGAGAGAGAGACATTCGCCTACCTGTGTGAGAGAGAGAGAGGGGTGCACAGACACAGGAAGACAGAGACTTTACATCCACATTTCACTGCCTCTAACATTAAAATTAAAGCAGTTATCTCTTTAGGCTGACACGTTTGGTTTTAGATGATGCAGCAGCTCACCCAAAATGTCCACAAAGTCCTCTCCACCCTGGAAACGGAACTGTCGGGGTCCATCTTCAAAACTTCCCCCTCCTTGACTCTCTGACCATCTGACTTAATTTCCTCTAGAAGTGACCGGGTTGACAGATCAAACCAGCCTGTCAGTTTAATTTTCCTACTCGAGGTTAATCAGAAGCAAGCTGCGCAAGCTCAATCAAAACGCGACCAGGTTTGGATACCTCCGCTCCCAGTCACAGTTCAGTTCCTTATACTAACATATGTCCGGTGTATCATTATGAGGAAGAGGGTGATTAGCACAGCTGAGTCGCCGGTGCATCAAGCCTACGTGTTGCAGAGTTTGCGGATGTGCGCAGATCTTCTGCTACGCCAGGCCACAATAGTGTGTGTGGTGGTGTCTGAGTTGATGTGTGATACTGGTGTTTTAAAATAGATCTGCTTACCCACAACATATTTCCCACGTTAGTAACAATCATGGTGGAAAAACATCAGGAGCTCCTATCTGACAACATGTCTTCATGTTGTCTTAGGACCAATTTCCCTACATAAACAAACAGATCTTAATCTTTGCAGACACCCCTTAGAATTAATAAGTCCCTTGATCAGTTAAGACCCAGTACAGACAATAAAACACACCCCTTTTCAGTTCAATACATTAAGAGGTTTTGCTGCTACAGCCTTACTTGGTCTAGTATTCTGTCTGTGACTATTTAGATATGTTTCTATTTATATTCATTATTTAGTCAATAGGCTATTTTTATTCACCCCTTCCTGTCACATCAAATATAGAATCATCAAGTTTTTATTTAGGCTATAATTTAGTTTCAAATGATATGGGTCACTTATGTTGTACAATATTCTACAGTACATACAAACTGTATGTTTATGATGGTTGAGTAGCTGTATAGGCCTACGGTTTTTATTGGTCATGTAGCCTACAATATGAAATGTACAAAACAGAGAGTATAGAGTAAGTGTGTGATATATGCTATGATATATGCTACATATGTATTTTTCCATTTGTCAGTTATGGTAGATGCTTGCTGTATAATCGGAGAGGAGGAAGCTCTAAACTAAACAACATCTTAATTACTCAGTTCAACCACGCAGCACCTCCTCTGCTCAGCACAGTGAAGTGACATTCCTGTGGTCAGCGTGCAAAAGAAAAAAAAAAAAAGAAAAACCGGAAGTATATTTTAAAACGAGAACTTATTTTAGTGGTTGACCAATAACAGATATCAGAACACTGAGCAGAAGAGAACCACAGTGACTTTGCCTGTTGACTCATTTTCATAGACAAAAACAAAATCCAAAGAAACAGCTCTCCAAAAAATGTATTTAGATTTTATTTTCCAACGCAGATTTAGAAAAAAAAAATCCACAGAACTGGATTGTTATTGTAAAACTCTTTGTACAAAAATATGAACATTTTGTAAAAATCATGGAGTTTGGAAAAAAAAAAGTCATGACAGATGACAGATTAAGAATATAAGGTAATAAATAAAGACCAAAAATGTTGAAAACAAAACCACACTTGTTGATCACATCAAAGACAGCTGGATATCCTAAAAATATGACTACTACTTTATATTTACTATATAGAGAGATATATATTAGATATATTATATGGGATATATGAAATAAAGAGACACTGTTGCACGCATCAGGGCTTTCATGCAGACGATGAAATGTCCTCACTGGGCTCTGAAAGAGAAGACAGAAGATCAAGTTGAAAAACTAAACATGAACAAACTTCCTGTTGAGCGTCAGATTCACTCTTCTTGTGCAACAAAAATGACAGTTCCCCCATTGGTCTTTCACTCAACCAATAAGATTTCATGGCCTTAGTGAGGTTTTTTTTTTTATGATGTAGACTCTGTAATGTGCATGCATGTTTAAAAATGACATTTAAGTAACAGACTGCATGCTGCATGCTTACCTGTCCAGGTTCGATAAGCAGGAAGCTTGAGTGCAGGGTGTGTGATCTCCACGCAGACTCTCAAACGCGCTCTCTCATTTTCTCTGGGACCCCTCCTCAAGTTGACTCTGTTGATGTGCAGTGCGCCTGGGTCTTCCTCTCTTTCTTTGTCACTGTCCGCATCCACTTCTGACTTTGTGTCCTCATCCCTGTCAATGTTGTTGTTCTCTCCATCCACTTTTTCATCGATGTATTCTATTCCCTCAGCGTCAGGGTCTGTGACAGCAGCTTTTGTTTCTGTAAAGTAACACCAGTAGACAATGAAGACAGCACCAACACTCATACAGTGTTGTCTACAGAAATAAAATCTAATCTGTTTTATGTCAGAGAAAATAGGAATACTGCATTGGCCAATTTGCACAAGGCAGTTTGAATTTGTCTTGCTGCACATCATACCCTTCCTCCAAGGTGCATCAGAGTGGCCACAGTGTGGCGTATGCAGGAGTGCAACACCAACTAATTTGCAAAAATGCACTTCAGAAGTAAGGGCATGTGAGTTGAGTTTCCACTTATACAGCAAATTGTATTTTAGATCTCATACAATTTAAATGAAGTTTGCACACCTGACAAATATTAGTACAGAATAAAACAAACCCTCTACCTACATTACAGTGATTTAGTATTGCACTTCATTAAAACTGGGAGTCTTGCAAGAGACAGATCAACAAAATAATGGTAACATTCAATACAGCAGAGGAAGGGACTTTTTGTCCCTAATATGGTTCAAGCTCCACTATATATATATATATATATATGGAACATCGTGTTTCATTAGACGCTCCCTACCAAGTAAATGCCCACATCTTTTAAACCCCACACCCCCAGTTTGTAGCACCAGCTTCCCATTAAAAGCTTGTAGATTTCAAACCCAAGCCAAAATAACCCTGATGACATCACCAGGGTTATTTTCCCAGACTGAAGAAAGCTCCTCCAGAGCCACAGGAGACATTACAATTGTTTTCACAGGCTGAATAGTACTCCTCATGAAGCGTAAACTGATTTTGATGTGTAAATTTCCCCTTTAAATAGTGAAATGTTTCCTAACATTTTAACAGCAGTTCTGTGGCTAAGATGCATGGGATCTGTAGTTGCATTTTTATCTTAAAATTAAGCTTTTCTCAAACGTTACTCACAAATGTTACAGTAAGATATTTGTTAATTTTAGACACTCTATTGATAGAAAACTCCATCATCATGTTTTTTTTTTATTTTTTAGAAAGACTAATGAAAGAAACCCTAGACTAGTGGGACAGAGGGCACCAAAGAAAAGGTCTTCTGAACTCTCTGCCATTCTTTAAAACATATATATTAATGACACGTACTTATTGCATGTCCATTCTTCTGTCTCTCCAGCTGTTTGTTTGTCTGACTTGGCAGGCTTGACTTCTCCAGGGCGCACACACTTTTCAGCTCCCTCTGTCCGTCGTCTCCTATCTCCTCTGTCTCATTGGACACCAGTGGTGAAAGAGTGGGTCCTCCCGCTGCCCAGAGTAATTTGACCTTAGGGTGAGCTCCTTTCAACAGGAGGGAGAACACACCAACCCCTTCACTGCTCCAACAGACCGAGATTGATGGAGGAATGGAGGGAGCAACTAAGGAAACACAAACAGAAAGTGTAAGTGAATGAAAACGCTTAAAAGCAGATGAATTTGTATGTTTTTTTCTATTGGTTCAGATATTGTAGGAATATCCTTCATATTATAAGGATAACATCCAAAAGAGCAAGCTGTTGACAGTAAAAGTGTCGGTAATGATTCATACCAATGTCAACATTTCTCCAGTGTCTCTCAATAGGCTTGAGTAGGGAACAGTGCTCCACTCTACAAATAATCCCTCCTCCTCTCTGCTTTTTCTCCTGATTTGTTGACCTTCTCTTCAGAGTGGCTGTGGCCCTGTAGAGTCTGGGATCTGGGGCCTGTATGGGGCCCCACATCTCTCCTCCCTCTATCACCTCCTCCTCTCTGTCATCTTGCTCTCCCTCTCTGAGCTTCAGCCAGGTGACTGATATGTTCGGAGGGTGGAAATCTGTGATTTCACATCCCAGGGTCAAAGTCTGATCTGGGGAAGAAGTGGAGCTGACGATTTCGGACACACACGGCGTCTTGATGAAACCTGTTTGGGATAAAGCAGAGATTTAAGCTTTCCTTTTTTTAACATGTATCGTCCAATTTCATGCCTTTTCGTCCCCTCTTTCTTACCTCTGGTCTCACGGGTGACCGGCTGCTTCAGGGCGATGTGGTGGACACTGACCCACACTTTAGTGCCTCCCTTTTCCAGTTCACTCCGGGGCAGTTTACACTGGCTGAAGGCTGAAAAGAAGCCTTCAGAATTGGGTCGAGGGGAGGATGAGGCCTGGGAGGCTACAGGGCTCAGCTCACTCCCCTGGCAGAACCAGCGAAAGGTAATGACGTCCGGATGGAAATGTGATGCCCGGACAGTCAGGCTGATGACATCTGGAAGACAGAAAATGCAGGCATGTAGCCTCGGTATGTTTTACATGTATTGAACCACAACAGAGGATAAACTGCTTTACTTACCAGAGTCATTTGGTGTCTCTGCCAGCTGGATTTCTGATACTTCTGGAGCAGCTGAATGACAAAGTTCACAAACATTTCCATTACATAAACTGTGAAAATCATACAAAAGTAGAGGCAAAGTGAATAAGAGAAAATCTTTTCTTACACAGAACTGTAAACTTCTCTGACACCCTCTCCACCACAATCTTATCTTTGCCCATGTAGGACACCTGACACTTAAACACCGCCCCCTTGTGGTTTGAAATCTGCGGGATGAAGGTGAGCGAAGAGATCAGCTGCTGAGTGCCACTTCCAGTTGAGTGCAGCGGCCCTTGAGTGTGCAGCTTGTAGTAACCCATCTCGCCTCTGGGGGACAGCAGTGGACCTTTCTCTGACGCTGGGGAGGTGAGAGTTAGACCGTAGGGCAGATGGATGGTGGTTAGGGGGTTATAGAGGCAGTTAAAGTTAGCTTTGGAGGTTCCTATGTGTGTGAGGTTGTAAATTGTTAGAGGAATTTAGTGTAAAAGAGAAAACAGGGTATATTTTAGGAGAAGTTTCAATACAAATAAAAGATATTTCATGTGCCATCAGTCACTTTAATGTATTATTATGACATCAATCCAAACACATTTCCAACAACAACTATTTCTTCTATTTATTAACCCTCCAACTTCCAGTTCCCCACCTTTTATTTCCCCTTAAGTGGCTTTAAAGGAAGAGTTTGACATTTTGGGAAATACATGTGTTTGCTTTCTTGCTGAGAGTTAGATGAGAAGATCAATACCACTCTCATATCTGTCTGTTAGCTTAGCAAAAAGACTGGAAACAGGGGGAAACAGCTAGCCAGGCTCTCTCCAAAGGTAACAAACTCACCTACCAGCACCTCTAGAGCTCACTAATTAACAAGTTATATCAGGTTTGTTTAAACTGTAAAATAACTGTTTAAAAAATCATTCTGACACATTTGGTAAAAAATTATGTTCTGTGAGTTTGAACAATGTTTGGCAGCACAGCTTGAGTTTGTGATAGCTGACCAAGGTCAGTGGGGTCAAAGAATTATTCACCAGTAACCGCTGGTTATGTGGGTGTGTATAAGCGCTCCTACCTGTGAGGGAAGTGTCAGAGATAGGGGTGTCGTTGAGGAACCATGCAGTCTGGACTCGGTCCACTCTCCTGCCCTCAATGCTCACTGTCACCCTGCCCTTTTGACCTACAATCACGCGTGGAGGAAGGATGATCCCTGACACACTCAGAGACTTCTGTTTCTCTGAATGAGGGGAGACAGAATGGAGATAAAGGAGTCAGTGAGAGAAAAAGGGGGACTGAGGTGGCAACCATTGTGCAGTAATTACAGGGTTTGCTGTCAACATTGTCTTCAGGCCTCCAAAAAGCCAAATTAAACAATATTAAAAGGAAAAAGTTGAACTCATAGCCCACACTAGTATCCAAACTGAGGTGATTCCTTGTGATGAAGGTCACAAATAGACCATTGCAAGGGAGGCTCTGACTCACCATCCCTTCTCCTCCAAGAAAAGCCAAAGCAGAGCAGGAAGACCAGCACCAGGGAAATACACATCATAGCAACAGATGCTTTGGCTGATTTAGTCAACACCGGAGGCTCATCTGAGAGGAAACAGAGGAACACACAAACACATTTACCGTGAAAGATAGCGGTGACAAAGCAAGCGAGAACTAGATGAACAAGTTGCAAACAATTGTGAAACTGCCTCCAAAAGTAGCACAACAATATGAGTATTATGCAGCCAGGCTTGTTTTTGTTGTTGTTTTGTTTTAAGAATGTAGAAAATCTTGTCTTTATGGGCTACGTCAAATCCTCAAATTCAGATCTTACCTTGGGGATCCAGTTTCTCTAGGTACGCTGAGCCAGTGACTGGGTGCACCACCCCAGGTTGGTTTACTGCACACTCCACTTTCCCACCCTGCTCCCTCTGCTCGGGGCTCAAAGTATAATAGCGTCTGGTTCTGTAGGTTCCATCTGGGTTCTGCTCAGTGGCGGGGGGCTCAGGGACGACTGTGCCATTTTGAAGCCAGGACAAAGACACTTCCTCTGGGTAGAAACTCTCCACATCACAGTAAAGAGTGAGAGGAATGTTGTTGGAGCGCGAGGGCACAACAGAAAGTCTAACAGAAGGGAGATCTGAGGAGAGACAAAGAAAACAGTATTGTAATCTTAGTCAGGCTTAATCTGATTGTTCTCACAGTTTGTACTGTAATGATTGATGTAAGTAACTATTCTACTGCTGTATGGAAGAAAAATGTGATGAGTCACTGTGGTCTTTAATTGTGATATAATGTCACTCACAGGTGATATTAAGTTGGAAATCCAGCTCTTGATAGCTGCCATTGTGTGACACTTTGCAGCCAAAGGTCACATTCTGGTCCTCACGGGAAGGGTAGAAGGTCAGGTTGCCCACAGCTATGTAGTAGCCATCTGGAGTCTGTTCACCTTCAACATGGTAGGGAGGTTGAATCACTTGCCCATCTCTGGTCCAGGAGAAAGAGACAGGAGGAGGGTAGAAGCCATCTGCCCGGCATTTAAGCTGGCTCTCTGTTTCTAACACCACCCACTGCTGAGGGATTGAGAGAGTGGGGGAAGCTAGAAAGGGGAGAAGTAGAAGAGGATAACAAAAAGCAGGAGTTCAGCTTCGTACCTGCTTTTAGGTTCAAATGTGCACTTAAAGCCCAAATCAACAACTAAACAAAGACATACCAAGGATACTAAATGTAACGTTACTGGAGTGCAGCATTGTGGAGTTGTAGCTGACTGTGCATTCGTACACCCCCTGCAGGTCGAGACCAGCTCTGAGGATGGTCAGTGAAAAGTCCCCATTGATGAAATCTTTGCTGTTCCAACTGAAGCCTTCCTTTATTTGCGTCGCTGAGGCGATTTCAGAGCCGTTACTTATCCAGCTGACTTTGATGAGAGACTTGTCTACTTTGTCCCCCTTCACAGAAAGAGGGAACATCACATTGCAGGGGAGGGTTGCGTTTGTGTTTGGGCTGGCCTGTATTTCAGCTGGAGACACTGTAAGCAGAGAAAGAAAGCTTAGATGGAGAGAAAATGAGGAGCCTTTACTGAACAGCAATCATTGATGCTCCTTACTGCATCAGTAGTCTGTAAGATTATTGATGAGATTGTGTAAACTTTTCAAAAGAAGAAATACCACAATCTTCCTCTAATAATAATAAATTAAAAAATAAATACACTCAGGAGTTTTGCCTCCATGATCTCACTTGGTCTGGTGTGACCAGTAGTTAATAGCAGCTAATGTTAGCAAACTTAGATCTACATTACTGAGATTACTGAGTCAGTTAGCTGAGTTTATGACTCTTCTCTGCTACTGTTACACTATGTTTAAACAGATCACAGATAAACATTTCAGTGGTTTTATCACAAAAGTAAAACAAGACCTGAATATACTGTGCCAATTTTAATCGCCACCATGTAGCCACAAGGCTGGCTCCCTTTGAGGCTTACATTTTTAAGTCAATCTCTCATAAAAGCTGCCATCAGAACAATACAGGAACAAACTGCAATACAGCTGCAACAACAAATATACATCTCAGCCCGGGCAAATAGTACTTATGCAGTTTTTTTTCCTTTTCTTTTAATTGGCACATGTGAGGAAGGAATTTTGCGTCAGGGGTTTGAGTTTCATGAAAAAGTCCACTTCACATTTGTAAATCGTAAATCAATGATCTCAGTATACCTCCTTGAATCAGTGTAAATATAAAGCCTTTCAGTCAGGTCTGGCCTTCCAATGAGCTTAATTAGTAACTAGTACAATAAATACTTGTTGGCAGGTATAGAGCCAAGCACAGGTAAACTCTCTTTAATGTGAAGTGTTTATGTTGCACCTCTTGTTAAGTGTGATAGATGGGCCGACATTAGCAGGTTGACAGGAAGAAGAACAGGAGTATAAAAAGACATGGCTAATGCTCTGCTTTCATGGGTAAGTGTCTATTTCTGACTACAAAAGTACAAATAACCTAAACAAATTAACAGCAAACATCATAATGATCCACTAACGAAGAGTTTATGTTATTATTCTCAGTGCATGTGAATATTATTAGAGTGTAGGGCTGGACGACATGAACAAAATCTTCTGTTACTTTAAATGAGATTTCACATTGCAAAATCATGTGACATATGTCATCATATGTATTGTAATATTGAACATTTTCTAGAAATTCAATCAAGAGACGTTTTGTATAAGAACCAGATTGAAAAGTGCGGTTTTGGCTGAATCAAATACCTTACATATCACAGCACTTCATTAGATTAGTGTGAAAATCTTGTAAATCCAATATTGCCATAAAGTAGTCCTATTCATTGATTTAAACCTAATACAACTATGTACTAGTCCTGACATGCACTCTAAAGTTCACCATAAATCAACACAAAATAAAGGTCAGATGTCTGAATGTGACCAGCACTTTTACGCTTGTTTTCCTCCCACCCAGTAAACCACTATCTACACAAACTAATGATTTGCATTGGGACTATATACTGTAAAACATCCCTGTTACAAGCCTTCAAATTCAGAGTCCATCTGAGATAGCTCAGAATCAATGTTTCCAATTTCACCTGTTCAGCTCAAACTTGTGTAAACCTGGTCATTAGTTGAAGAAACAACAATCACAAGCCTTTGTAATCAGCCTGTGAGTGCAATGACACAATACTCACCATGCTTTACGAGAGTCAGGAGGACGACATAGACGAGGACTTTACACCACATGGCCAGGCTTATCTTGAGACCAAGTTCTTATCATCAGGTCCTTCTGCTGTCTTATATAGAGCTATGAGGTGACAGTGGGCGGGTTTGTCCAGCCAGATGGGAAATAAGAAATATTATCCCTGGGCCTCAGAGGAGTAAAAGGAGGCCCTTGATATGTGGATGTCCTCCTAAATAAGCGAGCCCTGGAGGACTGATAGAGCGAGAAGGAGGGAGATGTGCAGGGACACACAAGTGGGCAAACAGGTCACTTAAAATTCAGACGGGCCTCTGGCCAAGGTTTTGGGGCTACTTTACATTGGTGCAGTGTTGCCATGAACAAATGGAGAGGGTGATCCCGCTGAGCTTATGTGGGCAAACACTCAGGCGAGACTACGACTCTTTTCTATCTGGGGAAACGTTAGTGTGGTGTTGAATGTGGAGAATAACAGGAGAAAAACAGTCGAATGGTTCTTCTCCCCCCTCTGCACAGGCCGTCTATCTTTTTAGTCAGCTCCTGCTATGATCGCTCCCTCTGATTGAAGTTAATCTTTAGCCAGAAAAAGTGCTTGGTGTTTGAAGGAAAGGGTGTTGTCCGTTTCCTCCCCCCCCTGAATATTCATTAACTTTATTAGCTGTTTAAACTGTTTGACTTTGCACTTTAATTGGTCTGAACACTCATCAGTCAGTGAACATGTTCATTTCTTATTTGGAGGTCACACAAGTGTTGACACTGACAGTTTTCCTTTCTCTCGTTCCCTCTCTGCTTTACTTTGCGTTATGATGAGACAGAAGAAACTTAAAGGTGATTAAAAGAGGTGATGAATGTGTTCCCTTTCCCTGTTTGTGTTTGGTACTTTGTGCTCAAACATGACTCTTTCTGATTCAGCGTCTTGTTTTATCGTCTTTCTTTTTCTGACACTCTTGTTCCTTTCATCAGGCTGAAAGATCGAGTGCACTTCAGGAGAGTCGGAGAAGAGGAGGGACATGATGGCTTGATTGAGGCCACATCAGGTGATGGAAGGAATGAAATAACTCAACAATTGTGAAGATGTTTTCATGATAATCACGCTTTAAACCAATATGTATAATCATGACAGCTGTGTCAAAATGTATATGTATATGTATAGTTTTTTTTTTTTCTGTCTTTTTCTTGAGGTCAAAAACCATGAAGCAATTTATCTGCATACAAACACTGCTGGATTCTGTGCTTTATGGCCAGAAATATGACAAAAATGTACAAGATTTGAATACTGTGAGATTAGATAAGCATATTCTGTACATTTTGCAATGTATGCATTGTCAAGGTGTACTAGACTGCAGTGTTACACACACTGCAGCTTAAGCTAGTCCTTGAAATGGGAGTTTCATGGTAGCATTGTTGTTTTTCTTAAGGACTTTTATGGACTGGCATAAATTCAGACATAATACATATACACCGATCAGCCATAACATTATGACTACTGACTGGTCATAATGGAGGAACATTGATTACCTCGTTACAATGGCACCTGTCAGATGTATATATATATATATATATGTATATATATATATATATATATATATATATATATATATATATATATATATAACTACATATATGAATACACACACATACGGTATATATATGCAGTATACAGTATATGTATAATATTTATATGCAGTGTATATATATATATATATATACTCTATATATATATATATATATATATATATATATATATATATATACAGTATATATATATACTGCTGACGAGTGCCATTGTAACGAGAATAATCATGTTCTCCGTATGTTTCCAGTCGGCTAATCACTATCAATTATAACTGATCGTATCAACTGCTACGACCCCAGTAGCCAAAATGAGTATGATACGGTGCCACCATAAAACAGCAGCAACCCAAGTGATCTGACATTCAGCATAAAATGTGTGTAAACTCATGAGTCAGACAACAGGACTTCACTGTTGTTTCCGAGTCTGACCTTTAAATATCTAGCCCTCTAAATGAAGGTGTGGCAAAATGTTCCGCATTTTGCATTTAAGCTTCAACAAACAGATTGACTGATTAGACTTCCATACTGGGAAATTCACCACCACCCGCATCCCTCTGTCACGATTCAGTCAAGACAAAAGACTAACACAAAAACTAACAGGGTGGGGCCGCAAGAAGAGTCATTGCCTTTCAACTTAATTAAAGGATTCCAGTAAGTAATTGGCATAACCTTTAAACCAACATCTATTTAACAAAAAGGTGCTTTTTATTAGTCTCTCAAAAAGAAATTTTTGAATTCTGAGATTTTCAGCTTACAGGGATGAACTTGTTATACCACTACCACTACTTAAAAGACAAAGCTGATATACGGGTATTTTATACACTTAAATCTTAAAGAAGACTTAAGGAAGTTACTGCTCCCAGCCAAGAAAAAGTTCAGGCCATCCTGTAAGCCTGTAAGAACACAATGTGCTGTTTTTACACTTTGTTTTTTTAGTTTTTTTTTTTTTTTTTTTTTTTTTACAGATTTAACAAACAAAGTATAACATGTTATTTAGTCAACTTTAGAGGTGTTGGTAGCTGGATTGTGTTACCTGTGGACAGAGCCAAGATAGCTCTTTCCTCCTGTTTCCAGTAAGCCAACCAGCAGCCGGCCGTACCTTCATATTTACCAGACAAACATGAGAGGGGTATTAGTTTTCCCATATAACTGTTGGCAAGAAAGTGAAATTAACTTTAACTCTAATTTACAAAAAAAAATAAGAATTACTCTCAAATAATGAACAACCTGAAAAGTACGTAGACATTTTTCATGGAAGATTTTTACATTAATTGCAAGCAATAGTGACAGGAATTGAATGTTCTTTAAAAGTACTTGAAACAGAGGTAATTTCATTTTATGGTATTTTATACTTCAACTGCACTACATTTTGAGGAGTAGAATATTGTACTTTTTACTTTACTAAATGTATTTGACAGCTTTAGTTACAAGTTACTTTGCAGATTCAGATTATTAATGCAAAATATAATCAACAGATGTAGTTTTACGCTACCCAGCAGTATATAAAGTAGTTAAAATTGGCCCCACTTTTACCAGCTGCCACATCAAAATGATGCTTACACACTGATGACATCAATAACTATAATCCATTAATGTAATATACATTATTGTGAAAGCAGAGCACCAGAGTGAAAACCAAACACCTTCAGTGGCTTTTTTAGAAACCAGATTAAACATCAGATGTGGAGAGCAGAGGTCAAAATAAATGTACACCTGTGTCATACTGTAGCTCAAATACCACCACTACACACAGGCAGGACTGGTATGACCAAGAATAACAAAGGCTGAATACATTATGTGGAACATTCATTCCACCTTTGCAATGTTTTTTTGTTTTGTTTTTTAAATCAAACATCCATATGCTGTGGAGTCATACAGTAATACATTCAACAAAAGGCATGCTGCACATTGGTATCCACAAGGAAATATTAAAGCATTTAGGCTACAGCAGACAAATTACTGTTACACATTACAGCTGGACGTTCCTGCATGGAGGTTATTAACGTACACCTGAGATATTAAGAAAAACGGGTTTGAGTAGGGAGTGGTTGCTGTACTTAAACGTGTAAGTAAACAGTGCGCATGAGCAAAGCACAAAACTGAATCCTAAAGACT
Organism: Macquaria ambigua; assembly: GCA_008360985.2. NCBI lineage: Eukaryota > Metazoa > Chordata > Actinopteri > Centrarchiformes > Percichthyidae > Macquaria > Macquaria ambigua. The sequence continues at coordinate 705,914 of VMKM01000053.1, forward strand.
CACTGAAGGCAACACGTTAGACAGTACAGTATGGCAGCCTGGACTGTATGGGTACTCTTGATGTGCACAGTCCTCAATGGGCAAGGTGAGTTAGCAGTTTATTATCAATTTCAAACCAATAAATGCTCTTTTTGTTAACAGTGTTAGAGAGGTTTTGATGCAACTTTATGGTCATTTTGAGGCTGTAGTTAGTGGTGATGTTGTACTGTATTGCACTACACTGAAGTGTGTGTCTAAAGTTTTTCTTTTCTTCTGCACACAGTGGAAAATATTAAGAACACCTCTAAACAAACATCCATTTATAGCACAAGTCAGTCCTTTCAAGTCATAACTTGACAATGACGTAGTTAAAACTTAAAAACCTACTAGAATGAGATCTGGAAAGAGGTCATAGATTATAAATAGCAGGAATATATTTATACAGTTTGAAGTTATTTAAAAACAAAATGAGCAACACCTGTCCTTCAGTATCACCATTCCTGGTGTCAAACCAGCCGGAAGATCACTTCATCATTTATTTTCATAGTTTCATAGTTTCAAATTATCTTGAGATATCTATATTAATTCACATTCATCTCCCATTTATTAATCTGCCATTTTTTTACATGCAATATAAAACTGTACTGTGACTATTTAAAACATTCAGTTACAGTTTGTATGTAACTGTTCCCCATTTTCCTCAATGGAGATACATCTCCATCTGTCACCTTCAGCTTCTAAAATTCAGGGAATGTGTATTTTTTCATTATTTGTTACAACCAAGCTAATTAGCATACGTGCACTTATCTGGAAATGTGTTGATATGATCGGCTGCTGGTGCAGAATAATCAAACTGTACAGTGATATGTGACAGTAAAACATGCCTTCCATATTAAACAAATACTTTGTATTTGAGATAAATAAAACTCCACATCAAGTCAAACCTGTTTCATTTGTGTTTAATGGAAACCAAACCACACACACACACATTGAGACAGATGTAAATAACTTCTTTTTTTTTTAAATCTCTTTCCTACAGGGTCAAAGGCTCAGGGTAAGCACAGTCACATTTCATATGTTCCACACAGCCATGTAAATGCTTTTGCTGATGTAAATGCTCAGGAGATGCACTGTGACAACAATGAAATTGAACAGCTATGAACAAACACAGCTACAAATGAACACATGAATCGGCCCTTACTTTACTGTATATGTACTGACGCACAGTTGCCTTTGCTCTGCCAGACTGTGGAGTGGCACCTCTGAACAAAAGGATAGTGGGTGGTGAGAATGCCACAGCTGGGTCATGGCCCTGGCAAGTCAGCGTGCACCTCAATATTGTCAACATGCACATCTGTGGAGGGACCCTCATCAGTGACCAGTGGGTACTCACAGCAGCCCACTGCATGAAAACGTAAGAGAAACTCATCAGCTCTTGTTTTGTTTCCTGTGCTTACGTTTCTGTGTTTCTTGCAAACGTTAGAAGCCTTCACAGGTTCAAAGCATATGTACTCAAAAGGACACCATACAGTAACTGTCTTTTCTGAACCCAAGATGGATTGATTAAAAAGAAAACAGTGATCTGAACCTGAGTGGACTAGACAGTAAATTGACGTACGCCCGAATGGACCAGAATCCAGAAAAAGTGCACAACAGAGCACCTGCATGTGTTGCCTTATCAATATCTGAACCAGATGGGAAACCCTATTATAAATAACAAAAGTGACAAGTAGCTAACATACAATTGGTTTAGTTAGCCCGACAGTAATTTGACATGTTAGTTTATAATGTTGTATCTTGTTTAGCAGTAAAATGTTGGCAGAAAAACAAAAGTAGATACCGGGAATAGATACTGTAAAATATGCTTGTCAATATTTGTTTGGTCACACAACTGACAAAAGGCAGGATGCAGAAATGTCAGTTAAACTGCAACTGCTATAATAGAGCTGTGCTACTAATACCCAACTGAAACCAAATGTAGGTGGCAGATTAGACTGCCTGACCAAATAAGCAGCGTGTGTTGCTGTGACTCATTCTCTGGTCCCCTCAGGTCCTGTTGGGTTTGTTCCAAATTTTGCACAGATCTCTGACCCGTCTGACCCAACCTGGAATGGATGTGGACTAGAAAAAGTGCACCTGAGACGTGGTTTAGGTCAGCTCAGGTCGTCTAGGTGTCTTATTTTGAGTCAAGTTGTTATTTCCTTTCTTGGGAAACTGTGGCTCATTCTCTTGCTTTTCTTACATTTGTCTGCTACTTAATTGAGGAAATGAAATTTACTGTATAGGCCAGCAGTCTAATTATGATAAGAACGTAATACATAGCACACTGGCTCAAAAAATAGCCCCTTCTTTGTTAAGCCTTAAAAGACCCAGCCTCACTGCACTGCAATCACCCTCACACATATAACCAATACCTCATCATGCTTAAAATTGTGCTGTACCTAAACACGCACTTATCACGTAACATTTTAAAGTTACATAATACAGCTGCAGTCTCTACTCACTATACCATTAATTCTGTCTCTGCATATCACGCTCTCTGAAGCAGACCAGACATAGCCAATAAGGAAGCTGTCAAAGCAAAAATGCGAGTGTTTCTGCTTTGGCAAGTTCTGATTGGCTCTGATTGGTTTGACTGGAAGTTCAGCTGAATTCCAGTGCATGCTCAGATGTCTTGCCACACATATTGTTTATCTAACTCACAGAGAATGTGATCATCGAATTGTCTTAGCAACTCCTAGCAATCATAGCAACACTATAGTAAACTGGAACTCAGTGTTCACCACCAGATATCACATTGTGCTCATGTGTGTTGTTTCTACCAAGGGAAGTACTGGATAAATACAGAAAAGATCTCCCTGAAATGATTTAGCAGGCAAACGATGAGGACAGGTTGGGTTATCCTGCAACACGAGACTGTAATCTGCATTTGCAGACTGATTTAATTAGTCTTTATTTTTTCATTATTTTATCCAGAACCTTACCTAGTGCATGGACTCTCTACTTGGGAAAAGAGACTCAGACTGGAACTAATGTTCATGAGGTGGCATGCACTGTGTCCCAGGTCATCATCCATCCTTACTACAACAACACCTTGTTTAACAACGACGTTGCCCTAATGAAGCTCAGCAGCCCTGTCAGTTTTACTGACTACATCAGGCCTATCTGCTTGGCAAGTAATGGCAGCCAGTTCTACAATTCCACCCCCTGCTGGGCCACCGGCTGGGGCAGACTTGGAAAGGATGGTGAGTGTCCTGTGAGGCTGCATTCAGACATCGTTTCAGTCAGGGGATTCTTTGACACTTACACTTTAATTTCTGTTGAATCCTAGTTTGAGGTAAAACATCTCCTTTTAAAAGTTTCTCTCTAGCTGATTTTTAAAGTCAGGATTGGACTTTTTAGCTAAACTAGCGATGTGGCCCTAAGTGCAGCAATGTCGGTCTGTCAGCCCACCACTTTGGTTCAGACTCCAATATCTCAACATCTGTTGGATGGATTGCCATGAAAATTTGTTCCGACATGCACAGTCCTCAGAGGATAAATCCCACTGACTTTGGTGATCCCCTGGCTTTTCCTCTAGCGCCACCATGAGGCTGACATTTGTAGTTTTGAGTGAGGTGTCTCAACAGTAATTGGATGGATTTTCATGAAATGGGACTCAGGATGAATTGTACTAACTTTGGTGATCCCTTAATTTAGCGTCATTATCAGGTCAAAACTTTAATTAATCCAATAACTTAGCTTATGACCAAATACCTGCAAAACTAATGTAATTAACATCAGCCTCAGGTGTGCTTTGTGTTTAGTGCTAGTCAGCAATTGTTGGCATGCTAACCTAAGATAGTAAACATAATACCTGCTAAACATCAGGTTAGCACACTGGCATTAGCATTTACCTCAAAGTACTGCTATGCCTACTACAGACTTACAGAGCTGCCAGTGTGGCTGTAGACTCTTGTTTCCTGACAGTTAATCTTCTATCCACACCCCTCTTTTTCTATCAAATCTGGGACAAGTCAGGTACAGGGGTGTGTTGTCACATAAACAAATTAATGTTCATGGTGCAGAAGTATTATATTGTCAGAAGACTCCACAAAGATATTCTCTTGTTGGGCTTGACTCAGAACACGAGAAAAAAATCATCTACAAAAGTTATTTGACGAGAAAAACGCCGCCATCACCACCAAAAAAAATCTCCTTAAAACTGTGTCTTCTGATTTCATACTCTCTCTCCCACAGTTCCCCTGCAACCCAATAACACACTACAGGAGGTTCAGATTCCTGTCGTTGGAAAAAAGAAGTGCAGTTGCAGCTATGCCCTAGAAGTAAACATCACTAATGAAATGATTTGTGCGGGGCAAGAGAACAAAGGAGCATGTCAGGTTAATATAATGTTATTGTAATATTTGAAGCAGCAGGACAGACTTTTTTTTTCTTCCTTGATACTCCCAAAATATGCTCCTGTATGCTCACATGCAGTTAAAATACTTTCTCTTGTCTTATATTCTTCTTCACCAATTTCAGCGTCATAATGTAAACATATATTTTTGCTATTAAACATTGTATTGTGTATTGTGAGAATGTGCAGGGCAAGGCAAGGCTACTCCAGTCTAATTCTGTGCATGCTACCAGCAGTATCAATTAACTGTTTCTCCTTTTTCAGGGGGACTCTGGTGGACCTTTGCAATGCAAACAAGGCTCAGTGTGGATCCAGGCTGGCATTACTAGTTTTGGAGTACCTTGTGCCCTGGCTGGCTTCCCTGAGGTCTATGCCCGAGTGTCTGAGTTCCAGAGTTGGATCAGGGATCAAGCGGCGGGGGCAAACGTTAGCTTTGTGACGTTCACCTCCAGTGGCACCGACCAAGACAGCAGCTTTGTGTGTCGCAGCGCCTCCACAGCATCAACTGTTGTAACTGAGCGTGCATTCGTTGTCATCTTAATGGCAGTGTTCCTGCAGCACATTTTAGCTCTCTAGCACAGTTTTGCAACTTTTATCAACTTCTTCTGTTGTGTTTGTTTTGCCTACGTTTGTTACGTTTTTTGCATAGCACTTGATTCTTTCCTATTGGAAATTCTGGTGTAATAAAAACTTCATTCAACATGTACATCATCTTTGAATAGTCATTTTTGCAGATAATGTAATAAAGCATTCATGTTTTCACTTGCACCACAAAACACTTAATATTAAAACAAAATAAAACAGTTTGTTTTGCTCTCAGTCAGAATCTGTTGAAATAAAAGACTCTTTGGATCTGATTAAAACTGAAGAAAATAAATTAAGTCTGAATTGGTACTGCTGGTATAGATGAGTAATTAATGACTTTTGGCATTACGGTGAAAGAAATATTCAGATCCTTGATATAAAAATACGCAATTACAAGTAAAAGTCCTGTGTTACAAATTTAACTTATGTAAAGAGCATTTAAATAACAGTACAACATGTTACTTATGCACTCACTGTGGAGCACTGTGTGTCAATGTGTAATCAGCTTTTTAATGTTGAAGCTGGTCCATATGGTGCGAAGTCTCACTATATTAAGATGTTGTGTAGCTCAAACTGTAATAATGAATCATATTTTATGATCTTACCATTATATATGGTGTAAAATATGTCTATACAGTAATCTAACTATCCTACAGACATTAGATAAATGTGAAGTTAAAGTATAACATTGCTGTTTATCACATGTACACTAAAATTGCACTTAAGTAAAGAAGTTACTAGGTTACTTTCCACCTCTGCATATCATGAACATATGGGTTCATACTAAAAACAAGGAAGTGAATATTAAGAGCAAGCGACCAAAATGTACATTTAAATGTTGACTTTGATCACAAGATACTAGGTTTGACAGCTTTCAGGAACCACATTTCTCTCAGTGTAGTTAGGCTTTCAAAAGGACCAGAAACAAAATCAAGGGCCACAGATATAAGTAAGGTACAACCTCTGTAATTATTCCCACAACCACTCTAAAATTTATCAGTTCAACAGCATTGTTGTCTTACCAGAATGACTCACATGAGGCAAACTGTAATCATGTTAAAACCTGAAAATATGCTCCGATGATCCAGAAACTTACAGAACATAAACAAGGAAATATGCAGCTACAGCAGTTGACTGAGACGTAACAGCTGCACGCATTATCTTTGTTGTTATGGTCCAGTGAGTATGACACACTGTAAAATATAGTGTGTGACAACCTTGTTGTCAGGGAAACCGTTCACAGCCACCTTGCAAGCTAGCAGTAGGTGAGTGTTTTATAATTGTGACCAATGGATGCTCAATACACAAGACCCAGAATAAACTGGAACCAGAGACTGCTGTACCAAAAATATTAATTTTATTAACCATGCATGAAATAAAAGAATTGTCTCCATTCAACTAGGTGTAAAAGTAAATGATATACCTTGCTAGACTGGAACACAGTCCCCTCCCCCAGTCAGAGACATGCAGGTAACTGGAATCCATATTATAAAAGTACCATGTTAATATTGTACTTAAAGGGCCAAAAAACCTATTTAAAAACTTTTCACTTCTGCTTGAGCATACCTTGGTTCTTAGCTGATGTACCTAAGCAATCACTCCAAGTTTTAGTCCCTCACCAAACATGAAGAATCTAACAAATAACACATTTTAAACAAATATTTAACAAATCTTTAATTTAATACTATGAGATAAAAGAAATATTTCATAGTTCTACAATTTCACTATTAAAATCATTCTTTTAAACATGTTTTCAAAAAGGGAGCCTACCAAATCAAACACCAAACAAAGGCCGGCCTCAGCTGCTCTCTCAGGTGTGTCTCAGTACAGGAAGAAAGGCCCAGGTGAGCTTCCCACCCCTTTTAATAGACTCTGCCCCTTGCCTGGGTCCTAGTGCGAGACTGCCTGTTACCTTCCCTTCCACATAATCATTTAGTTAGAGTATAACTTTGACAAGCAGATGTTTAGCTTTAGCATGTTAGCGCGTTCACAGTTAGCACTGCATTTATACTTTTCTTTTGCTAGTAACGTCACCTGTCACAGTAATATTATCAGGCTACAGTGGCTCGAGCTCCTGGCTGTTGTTTGCATGTGACCTTAAAATAATGTTGTGCAAAGACTCAAAAAGGAAGTAAAGCAGCATGTTAGGGTAAATATTTTATTCCATGGTACAAGTATAAATCACATACTGCACTTGGTGGAAGAAATAGTACAAGTTGTGTAAAAACGTTGTGGGAATCTTCACCTGAAAAAAGGTGTTTAAAAATAAAAGGTAAGGGAATGGAGGCAGAACATTTTTTCAGAATCTCCTAACTGCAGCAACAACCCAAAGGAAAGATTTCTTTTCCATGTTTCTCTTTTGCTTTCTACCAAGATGCTGTAAAAGTGCTGTTCAACAGTGGAGAGACAGTTTCATAGGCGGTGCCTAAGAGGATAGCCTTTTCCATGGTAACGTAATAATGGTGGGAAGAAGATGGAGAGGGAATTGGTGAGTGTCCATGCTTAATAAGCATGGTTAGCTACAAACAGTGATTCTCCACCGGCAGTGCTGCCTGCAGAGGAAACATATTTGCCCTGGCAGGCCTGGCTGTTAGCCTGTAAGGGGCAAAAAGGACAGTATTACTGAATGCACAACACAGTACTGAAGTTTGATGCTTACAATCCAAACAGTTCTCTGAACAAAACTCTACCACAGCATCACTATATATTGACGTCCTTTCAACTTTTTATATTAACATTTTTATTTATATTCACACGTACCAGAGCTCTCTTGATGAACTCATCCTGGCATGCCTTTCCATTCTCCTTCTTGCCGGCCCAGGCTTTGAGGGCAGAGGCCTGCAGGGCACGGCCGTATGAGAAGGTCAGGGCCCAGGGCCTGTGCAGAGGGCACTGGTTCATGGCGTTCAGGTTGACGGAGGCCTCCTCCTCACTCTGGCCACCAGACAGGAAGGTAATGCCTGTACAGGAAGAGAATGAGAGTTTATGCACTTCTCTTTGAGTGAATGTCATGCTGACTATTCAATCAAGAATTCAGTGTTTATTAGAATAAGCAATTTTAGAAGCTTTTTGTGTCTGCAAAGTTTGCAAATGTGTGCATGTCAACAAGAGACTATTGTGTGCATCCAGCTCACCAGGGACTGCAGGGGGCACAGTGCGGCGCAGGGCGGTAACAGTTGCCATGGCAATCTCCTGGTTGCTGTACTTGTGTGAGCAGGAGTGTCCGGCGGTAACCATGTTGGGCTTGAGCAGGGTGCCCTCCAGGTAGACGTGGTGGTCGGACAGGGCCTTGTAGACGGCAGCCAGGACCTTCTCAGTAATGTACTGGCAGCGCTTCAGGTCGTGGTCGCCATCAGGGAGAATCTCAGGCTCGACGATGGGGACGATGCCGTGCTGAGGAAAGTCAAAATGACTGTCAAAGTCATAGAGAATAAGGAAGCAAGAAATAAGAATCGCAGTGGGGGCATACTGTATATGTTATGTATCAGTTTCTTATTGTTTCAGTGGTTCTAAACTGGGTCCAGTTTGAAGAGGTTGTATTAAATAGTTTTGTCATGTTTATAAATCTATAAGTCTATAAGTTCTTTTGGTTCCACCCAAAAACCCACGGAAGAAGTAAGTGGCATGATAACATCAAATGCATGTCATGCAAAACAAAAAACAGCGCTGATGCTGCTTTGTAACAGAAGGTGATATAGCGTTTGGCACCATTAACAAATCCTTTGATGTGACTTAGTAGGTATTTGAACTGACATTTCTGTGTTTTAAATCTGAACTAAAGCAAACATAATATCTGTCCATGCCATGAAGCTTGTAAAATGATGAGGAAAACCTGTAAAGACTCCACACTGCTTTCAGCATCTATCTGTTGTGCCTTACCATCTGGCAGATGCTGGCATAGCGGGCCAGGACGTTGGCGTTCTCCATGATGGCCAGTTTCGAGGGAGTGGTGGGGGTGATCTTCAGCACAGAGCGCCACTTGGCAAAGTCAGCACCATCCTTCTTGTACTGGGCGCAGCGCTCATACAGTCCATCAAGACCTGTGAAAGAGGGAGAGGACACACCGGATGAGTTAGACAAAGGTATTAAAAGATTATTGCATTGCTCTCTTTGTTTCTAAATCTGTTCTTCGCTCACCCTGGGTGGTGGTCTCGCCATTGGTTCCGGCCAGGGGGACAACACCTTTGTCGACCTTGATGCCCACCACCATGCCTCTTTCCTTGAGGTACTGTGGGAAGGGCTTGCCATCATCAGTCTTCTGGTACATGGTCTCATGGAAGAGGATGACGCCACCAATGCAAGGGTTGATGCGGTCATCAGCGGTGAAGAGGAGCTGGCGGTACAGCCTCCTGTTCTCCTCAGTGTTCTCAGCATTGATGCTCTGGAAGCGCTTGGCCACGCTGCCTAGAGGTTGTGGAGACATAAGATTGTGTGAGCATTTGCAGACATTTGCAGAAAATGTCCAGTTCAGTTCTGAGAACTGTATATTTAAGCCAGTAATAATCATGACCTGTGTTCATGATTATGTCACACAGTTTTTGAATAACTTCCTTATCACAAATACACTCTGTTGACATTTTAATCAGTCAATCTACTTCTTTTTCAGATGAATGTTGGCCATCCTAAATGACTGATTGATGCAACTTGCCGGAGATGTGGGGATGATCATGGTACACTTATTCATTTCTTATGGGAATGTCCCAAAGCACAGACTTTACGGTGCGCTATTCATGGCAATATAAGGCAGATCATAGGCCAAGATATTCCTTACACACCTAGTCAATATGTTCTGGGGGATCCATCGCCTCTAAGCAACCTCCATACACCTCTTGCAGACTGGATTCACACACAGTTATGTTGTTATGTTGGGTAGGAAGATCATTGTTAAAGAGTGGAAAGCTGCTGATTTACCTTCAGCACATGTATGGTTCTCTCTGAGCTTGGAATTGTAGCAATTTATGAGCGATTGTCTTTTAGGATTAATAATCAGGGCGATAGATATAGTCTGAAATAGAACAGATGCCTTAATCACCTTGAAAGCCCTTGAAACCTCTCACAATCAGGTAACCGCCCTTTTATTTGCAATTTATTTTCATACACATAGAATATGCTCCATGTTGCTATGGCCCTGAACCCCTATGCTACCATTATAATTCCCTTTTTGTTCTTAAATGTAGTCATTTATTTTTTATATTCTATTATTTGGATGTACCTTTTTTTGTATATAAATAGTTTGAAGTTGCTATTTCTGTTTTAAAAACCACAAAAAAGTGTTGATCATAAAAAAAAAAAGACTGATTGATGTTTTTTTTTAAACTATAAAAAGTAAAAAGAAAATTCTCGAAATTCTTTACCAGTGGACTCGTCTGCGGCGAGGATTCCTTTGCCGGGAGCGACGATCCTCTGAGCAATATCGCTGAGCTCCTTCTTTTGCTCAGGAGAGAGGAAGGGGTATGCGTGAGGCATCCTGACTCTACGTAGGAGGATGAGAAAGAAAAAGTATGAGATAATAAGTAAATATTTGGTTGGCTAATAAGAAAAAACGTGTTAAAATTATGCAAAGTGGGGAGGGGAAAAGGTCAACAAAACTCAAGCTGCAAAGCTGAGGTTGTGGTTTTTCTTGTGTATGCATAGGAAACTAACATTTGGTTGACTTTGTGAAGGAAGTGGTGAAACAAGAGGCTGACTATATTTTCCAGTCTGTCTGTCTGTCTGTCATTTTAAACATCTGCTGGTGCACCGACTATGTCACTGCAGTTGCTGCAGCTATAACTGCTCCACTACCATAAGGCACTTTATGTGCTGGGGTTACACACTATTCCCCAGGCACAATATGCAGCGGCACAGGAGATCCAGTGTCAGAGAGCCCTCCTCCCTCCTCTCCCCCACCCTTCACATATCTGACCACCCTTGACAAATCATGACAAGCATGTGGGTGACCTATTCCATTTTCTAGCCTCTTATCCCTGACCTTTTCCTTCCCCTTCACTGCCCCCTTCCCTCCCCATCCCTCCTCCCTGCTCTTCTGTCCCACACCTCCCCCTCTCTTCCCCTGTCCTCCACTATCAATAGGCTGGACTAAATATAAACAGCGTACTACTGCAAGGCAATGAAAGCACTATGGCTCAGCAACAAGGCATTACATAAAAGATCAGTGTGCAACTTGGAGATTGATAATCAGACAGCCTAGACAAATTTAGAAAGCTTTAAATAAAAGCTTAGTCAAACCACTGAGTCACCACAGACTGCTCAGAGCAATGTAGTGGAAACTTTGCAACTTTGACCAGGGTGTAGCAACGACCAGTGGTGCACTGAAGACAGCTTGCTCAGTAATTGCATCTAGGGTGTTGTGTAACAATACTTTAATATACGTGAAATTGCATAATGCTGAGGGAGGGAGAATTGTCATGCATTGTGTGAACTAGAGTGCAAGTGAAGCAATTCATCTGGTGAATTTATTGAAAACACTGAGTTAATTCAGTCTGCTTTAGTGTATCAGAGGTAATTTAGTAAGAGGACATATGTCTGTGGGTTAAATGTGACACTCATATAGCTCTAGCTGTCACAGTAACCACAAAGTAGTTTGACTTATATGAACAGTTGAAAGATTACTCTTATGTATGTATCTCTTATGTGGGAAATGTCATGCACCTCATGCTTTATAAGCAATATTCAACAGGTAGCACAAAAAGCCAATTAAAGTAATGCATTTATCTCATAGTTGTCAATCAAACGTTCTGTTCTTTTACCTTTGAGGTTAGGAGGAGAGCTGAGAGAAGAAAGAGGGAGGGAGAAGATCCAGCCTTCGTCTGCGACACCCTTCCAGCCTGCTGGCTCTTGTATTTATCCTCCCATTGTGACCCCTCACATTTCAGCTACCCAGCTATAAAAAGAACAGGGCGCAACCAGAGATGGCTCGTGACATTCAGAGAGACTGGGGCTGGAGTAACATGGTGGTGAGCAGCCAGTGAAAGGGCAAAGAGTGTTTCAGTGAATGGCAGAGAAAGCGACGGAGTGAGGGACAGCTAGGGTGGGAAGTATAGGGGAAGGACAAGCAGAAATGTGGTATGAAGGCATAGTACAAATAGGTAGGTAGATGGGTAGAAAATATTACTCAGAAATATTTGATAAAGAATGACATGGGCGAACTAGCCTCACTTTGATGTCAGTGTTTCCTACATCCTCCTTAAACGAAATCATGCATCCTCCATGCACACCCCTGCACTCTGTACATCCTAGTTTAAGGCATTTTTATGACTGTATGTTGTAATGAACAAAAGTGTAGCTTTTTATACACTATTCAAGTGCAGTTAGTTTAAGATTTGCTGTCTCAACTGAGAAGAGCATCTTAGCACACAGAGGTCATTTGAAAGGGTATGTGGAGGAAGATAACTTTTGGGTATCTACAGTATATAGTAATAGCACACACACACACACACACACACACACACGCTCACACAGAGGCTTGGAGAGCATGTGACAACATTGCTAACCTGCCCTTAGAAATCTAATCCAGACACAGCAACACAGTGCGCTGATCCTTGACCTTTTCAAGACCTTTCTCGACCGTCTTTGCTCGGCAAGAAAGGGTCAACTGGTGAGCTTGGCAAAGGTTGCACATGCACATAGTCAAGTTGCACCACACTTTATATGTGTTTCAATTTATCACTCACAGGTCATAAGAAAGAAAGTCAAGAAAGTCACACATTTGAAAACATGTGAAATTTTGCACCACGGAGATGGTCTGAGAATTAGGCTTTGGGTTGCGCTGAATGCCCGTTATCACTGGTGAGCAGTAGCAGCAAAGAGGTTCACTTCCTGAACAGAGGTTGTGGGCTGAATGAGTCAACATGCAGAGTTGTGACAAGGAAACAAAATAAGCAGGGTCTTGGCTTATCATCTATCAGGCATGGTTCAGAAATAATAGTTCTTTTTAGAAAAGTAGTGATCAAAGTAATGCTGAATACTACGTTTTGGGGTTTTTTTTGCCTCAGCGAGAAATCAGTGAGCTTTTCCTGGTTAATATCTTTACTGAACATTCTGATATACAAACAAGTACAAAACAGGCCAACAGACCAAACAATATCAAAGGGGATGGCTATGTCACACACTACAGAAACATAGGGGAAGATCACATATCCATCAAAGACAGTGTCATAGTTGCACTTCCCTATATGCAGTATAGCATCAGGAACACTTGGATACAAACAAATACACAGATGTACACAGTAACAAAACAAAAAAAGATGTCACACAACAAAACATAAAGAAATATATAAAATAAAATAATATAGATAAATAAAGGGGTGGGGGTGGGGGTCACCCCCATCAGAGACAGCATCCAAGTCTTGCATTCCTGTACAGCACGGCATGGCTAGTAGTAAGGCACTTATACATTTTCTATCTGTGCCACCACATAGCAAATCAGCCATGCATCAGTATATTGTGTGGTTTCCTAACTGTGATCCACCGCACCCTTCAACACAATGGCTGCCAGTCTAGTACCAATATATTCTAAGAACGGGGACCAAATCTTATAGAAAACATTAATCATACACTTAGACCTGCATGTCATGTTTGGGGTGGCTGTGGCTCAGGAGGTAGAGCGGGTTGTCTATTAATCCCGGGGTTGGCGTTTCGATCCCCTCCTCCTGTTCACATGTTGAAGTGTCCTTGGGCAAGAAACTGAACCTTATGTTGCTCCCGATGGAGGCCAGCACCTTGCAGCTACGTCGCCATTGGTGTTCTGAATGTGTGTGTGTGTGTGTGTAAAAGCGCTTTGGGAACGGTTAAAGGTTGAAAAAGCGCTATATAAGTGAAGTCCATTTACTATTTATGTCAAATATTCCATAGGTATCATATCAAAAATAACCTTGTGCCACCCAGCTATTGTTGGAGGTTTGCATTATATCTATTTCAGCAATATATTTTTTCTTGCACAGAAAGTAAGGAAACATAGAAGTCTTTTGGAATGTATACTTTGAAGATGTGTGTCAGGCAGCCCAAACAATAGACATAGTCTATCCAATATGAAGCAGTGAGCTTTTGATAAAGCAGGCTGCTCTTACTATTCATGACGTAATTATACAAAATCTATATCCAATCAGCTTAATTTCTTCTATTCGTTCTATTCTGACAGTGAAATACCCATGGCACCATAATTTAAGTCATAGTACACAAAGCTCATGGTTTCACATTCACAGTGGGCACCTCCACAGAACAACTACGCTATTTTTTCTATTTCAAAATCATATATGAACGGTCAGCGATAGACATACAGTCATTAGGTATTGAATCCAACACTATTCTACAACGTCATACTGTAGTGTCTGTCTCTTATAAAACTAGCACACTATCAAATCTTTGTCTCACAGATGGGATGCGGCAGTGCAGAGGAAGTCGAGCAAAAAGGAGAAATGGGACCTTTTTATTTATAGAAAATGAAGGTTTTCATTCGTGAGGAGGCTTGTCTGAACAGTACTTTTAGTGAATGATTATCTATCTGTGAAGTTGGGACAGATAATCAACTGTGTGATCAGATGTGGTCATGACATGAAATTTGACCTCCTCTCTCCCTGGTAGGTATCGGAAGGAGACACCAACAGCACTGTTAGGAAAAAGGAACCACGTTAGTATCTCAAGAAAAGCAGGAAATTTGTACTTAATATATATTACAGCTGAAAGCCCAATAGGCCTTCTTGCTGCTGTGAATATTGTCACAAAGTTAAAGTGATGAAAACACTTTAATGGTCTGAATAAAACCACCATCAGTGTCTAACATCCACTCCTTTTTTTCTGCAAATTTACCACCGCATCTACCAATGAGTAGAATAGGGGTAATAGGGGTAAGATTTTATTTTGTTATTAATTATTTTAATCATTATCATCAGCATCAGTATCCACAACACCGTTCTGGGCAGTTTAATCTGGTTGCTCTGAAACTAACTTGTAAATGAATTCTTTATTAGAAGTGTTTGGGTATGAATCTTTGAAAAATTAGTGCATAAGTGACTGGATCAAAATTAAACAATACGTAGGCTTTGTGCAATCAGGTGGCAACACTCACAGTGTGCTCATATAAAACAGAAAGTGTGTATTATAACCCCTCCTACAAAAGAGTTCCTCTAACTGGCTGCCTCAGCTTCAAGCTGTCACCTTATGATTTCTGCATTTTGCTTTCGACCTCTCCCTCCTTGACAGTTTCAGCAGTCGCCAGAAAGCACAATAGTTTCCAAAATCATTTGTATGAGCTTAGAGAACATATCACACTTCATGGGAGAATCACAATGGACTGGATAATTACTACCACAGTTTTCTTGTCAGGTAAGACAAGTTTATACCTTCTAATTTTGTCTTCCATTGACTCTTTATAAATATTTGTGCCAGCTGTGAAAATCTTATCCTGTCATTTCATTTAATGACATTTTATTGCATTTACAGCATCTTCATCAGCTGTAAGTTATGTTCCTATAGCATGCTGGAAGCAGAGTAACTTTTTCTGGAAAAGCAGTCAAGATGATCATGTTCACATTTGTACTTCCTCTCTGTGAAATGACCCTAAGCTTCACCAACGCAGTCCTCTAAATTCTTTATTTTAATAGAGGAAAACGTTTTGATTGATTTTTGAAGAATACCTTAATACTGCCAGGGAACATTAGTGTTTTGAACAATTACAATTCAATTGCAAGTATTGTAAAAAAAAAAAAAAAAAATTAAATTGAATGACCACTGAGTTATGGCCATTTAAACTTATGATGTTGGTGCAGAGAGATCTATCGTTGAAATGTCATCACATTTTGCACAGAGTAAACGACAAGAATTATGGCAGTTTGTAAGAAATAGATCACACCTGCAAGAGTATGACAAACACGTGATGTGTCAAAAAAAAAACAACATTTTATCAGGGTCATCCAAATATGTCATGCACCAAGTATGGTGAAGACAGGAAGCTCTTTATAAGTAGCTATATGCCACACCTCAAACCAAATACTATTTCCTTGTCCCATAACCGCCTGTGTAATTGAATGTAAGAAACTAAATTATTATCAATCTATCCATTCATTATTTCATTATTATCATCATCATTCATTATGTATTTCCAGTTAGCCTGTTGAGGGGGACTGGAGGCGTTCTCTCTCACTCTAGACCAGTCATCAGTCTTTAGAGACAGATATCCTAACTTATTATGTTTGAATTAAAATTGACCATAAACATGCATGCATTTGTATGGGTGTATGCACTTGTCCATGGGATGTGTTTGTTAACGTATTATTGTGTTTGTGAACGCACATAGCCTCTATACACCCCCCCACCCCACCCCCCACCCACCGGACATTACTCTGCCCTGGAAAGTTAACATCAAGATAATTTTGCTACACCTACACAACTTGTGAAACCAAGAGAGACATGTCAGAACCAACACACCACATCCCACTTAGCCGTCTTATTTAAAGCAGAACCTGAGTTAGTCTCATGGTGGTTCATCATCATCATCTTTATTTCTCTGGAAAAACTATGTCATTTTGGAACAATTTGAAATGCACGGGATACCAAAATTCAAAACAACTACTAACTAACAACTAAATGATTTGACTGCTCTGTGAGGAAACACATCAGTGCTGGTGTTAATATTGACATTTCTTACCAAATTTATAAAAATCAGCATTTCATGGGTTTAAAATGGCTCAAGACGTTTCAAATCAGCCCTAAACCTTGCAAGGCCAATGCTGACATAGAGTTAACCGGTTGGAACTTATCTACGTCATGAAATTTATATTAAAAAATCGGTGTCAGTCTCCTCCGTGTCCCCTGACCCACACACTACATAGCCACGAGACCACACCTCCTACAGTTGTTGCTCCCTCACTCATTGCATTTTTTGATTATACTGGAAGAGAGGGTTGTAGCAGAATTTGAGGGTGTAGTTACACTTAATATGCATCATAGGTGTCCGACCAGTGTCAGTCTGATGTTCAACACATCTCTTTGAGGAAGCTAGTGTTTCTCAATAACGCATTGTTATCTGATCACACAATCTTTTGTAACCTTTGAGGGTTTTTTTCCATGAAGAAATAGTTTGTTAGTAAGTCGAAGAGTTTGCATCATATTGACCATTTTTAGAACAACTCATGTTGTGGCCAAAAAAGGGAAGGTTTTAGCTGTGCAACAAAAATCACTCAGTGTAAGGAAATCCCACGTGCACATACAAGGAAGACCTCCTACAGGTTACCATGTAAAGTAGTATACTGTATTTTAAAATTTAAACTAGTCTCAGAATGTAAAAACAGTTTTGTTTCTGCTATTAAAAAATGAAGGAAATATTGCAGAGAATCAGAGTCAGAAGTTTTTAAATGAATAATTGTTTAGGGCCACTATGTTTAGAATCAGAAAAGGTCTAACTTGGGCGCTCCCTAGTGGTATTATCAAAGTAGACACTGTGGCAGACATCAGTTCACACCTCTAGACTGCATAAATGCACTGAAAGCAGCACACAGACGATACATTTTCCAACAAACTAGGACACATGCAATCAGAATAATATTAAAGTTGTTATAATCACATTATTATTCTACACAAAGTGGCTTTAAATCAGAAATGTGATAATAAATGTGATTTTTCTTTTTCATTTCTCAGCGTTAAAAGCTGCACTCTGTTTTAATATCGATCCCGTGGCTTGGGGTTACCTACCTAACAATGCTGCAGCAGGTTTTGGATACCAGGTGGTGCAGAGACAAAGAGAGTAAGTCAAAGAGCATGGATGTTGTTGTGGAAATGTCTACTACTGTTGTATTTAGCATTTTACTAGAATTTCTGATGTGTGTGTGTGTCTTACAGTAATGAGGAATCAAGCATGTAAATATGGGATTCATTTAACCACACTGTGGTCACCAGACTCCTTTCAGGCTCCTTTCACATTTCTAGTTTTGTTTCCTCAGCATGCTGGTCAGTGCTCCTCTTGAGCAGTATTCACAAGAAAGAAGGGGGCAAATATATAAGTGTTCTACCAAATCCTGCACGCGACTATCACTTTCACGTAAGCAACTGCTCATTTCCAAATGCTTCATATAAACAATTAAACTAAACTTAAATGATAAAGGCTATTTTAAAAGCAAGGATTCTCAAGGATATTATTCTGTTTGTTCCCACTATAGTTTTTTGTTTGTGCATATTTTAGGACTCAATAATAGACTAAATGACTTGACAAAATGAATGGAAATATTTTGCATTTAATGCTGTTGAAAATTGCAACAACAGTTACAAAAGTATAGCATATGCAAAGTCATGTGATAATTGGCTTGGTCGTGAGAGTTTTGGGACCATGGTCACAGGTCAGAAAAGGCAGCGGGACACTGCTGTACAGTTCGGGAACAGTGAGAATGACCTGGCTAATGCTGCTAAAAGTTATCAGATCACATGGGGAAGTGTTTTACTAGGGGTAGCTGTTTGTAGTGGTGTTGCTATCACAAAGTGTCTTGAACGATTGTTTTAACATAACTGATGAATGTTTTCAATGCAGTGCCAAATTATGCAGTCAACATGTCCTTTGGTTTGGCAATGACAAGTGATCCCACCACACAGGAGACTTTGGTGAGCTGGTAAACTGCAGAGATTCACAGTACATTGATAATATCAACGCTATGGTCAGGGAAAATCCTCTTAAACTTGTCTTTGTTTTTCTACCTGTGAAATCATTTTCTCACTGCTTTAAATTTATATTAATGCACAGAAAAGATAGCAACATATTATTTATTTGTCAGGACTTAACTTTGTCTCTTTTCAGGCATGTGGTCCAACCATCCCGCAGGACTGCAAAAGTATCACCATGTACAGTGGTCTATGCCTTCAGATTGACAGTTCTGATAGTGTTCGAGCTACTACGCCTTCTGCTGAAAAAAGTAAATATGATGAGTTTTTCACAATCTCAAAGGCATAATAAACACACATGCACACACACACACACGCACACACACACACACACACACACACACACACACAGGAGTAGTAGCATTGATGAGCCTTTAATTCACCCCTCTTCCTGCCTGAGAACTGATATAGAGTACACACAGTTACATAAAGACATGAATATTAACAACAGATTAATAGAGAATATTACTTGTATTTTTGGATCCCCACCATTAATAACTTAAGAACACATTTTTACGAATCAGTCAATCGGATGTAGTAAGGTCTTTTCCCCTTTCCATGTTTAACAGCATCAGCATCAACTTCATGTGAAATTATTTATTATCGATACAATAAAATAGTAGTGAATAAAAATGAATCAAGTTGAATGACTTTGAAACAAATTCTGTATATATCCAAATAGTGAATTCATTTGAAATTTAGGCAGCAGCAACTGCAGCATCATTTGGATAAGTGTAGCAGTGTAATGAACAGGAGAAATGGTGAAAGACAAAATACATACTTCTTTCCTTACCAAAACAGCATTAAAACAAATGATTGAACTCTGTATCACATATTGTAAAGTTATTAACTTCACATAGTATTTGAATATTTGGTGCCCATTGTAACTCACAAAGCTGCCAGAAACTAGATGTAACTTACAGTAAATGTACAAAGCAATAAAAAAAAAAGAGGATTTCAAAGAAGCCGAAATATTAACTTCATATTTAGAAGAGTACAGTGGTTACAGCTTTGCAGGATGCTAGGAAACTCTGGCTTCAAGCCAAGGCAAGGGCTTTAGATAGAGTTTAAAAAGAAGAGAAGAATAAGAAGATTTGTGTTAAGTCATTAAAAGAGGCAAATGCAAATAATGAGACAAAGAACAATCAGTTTGTATTCTACAGGTAGGGTTTATTAAAAACCAGATCTTTGACATGCATTTTAGTAACATTTCTGGTTAACAAAGAAAATAATGAATGTCACAATCTATTTTCCTGTAGGATTATTAACTATAAAATGTTCTTAGAAAATTATCATTATTAATACAACTAATAATACTAAGTATTGTTAGAACTGTATAGTCACCTAGATAATGCAGGTACGCCGAAAGTGTAGACATTAAAAGGGAATTTTATGTAGGTATGTAGTATTTATTGTCCCGTATCTGAATTCTGTTTGCTGCATTTATGTGATGTGTATTGTGTGAAAAAAAATGTTTTAACTAACTTATAAGTTACTTTTTGACAGAGTGCCGATCAGCAGACATTGCATTTCTGTTGGATGGTTCAGGCAGCGTATCCAAGGCAGATTTTGGAACAATGAAGACTTTTGTGAAAAATCTGGTCAACTCACTCAGCCAACTAGATGCACAGGTAATATTGTGTTTACACTGCCAGTTTAACCATAGCGCAGACTCCAAGAACTCATTTCTGGTGCAGTGTTGAATAAAAGTGATTATTCCACAATTCTTAATTGTTTTTACAAAAATTTTACAGTTACATTTTTTTTATTTAAGAGTTGACTGTTAAATCAACAGACTGTTGAATTTGACTGTCATTTTCCTTTTTTCTATTTTTGCAGTTTGCTGTTGCCCAGTTCGCTTTGAATCCCACAGTCCATTCTTACTTTAATGATTTTTTCTCGACACCATGGGAGTCTAAACTGGATGTCATTCAGCAACTAGGTGGACGAACTTTCACAGCCAAAGCCATCAGATTTGTGGTGTAAGTGCCGCCATGATGCTATGTAAGACATCATCATCATGCTGACTTCCCACTTGCACAGGAAATGACTTCTATATTCAAGTTAAATGCCAGAATTCATTGAATCTATCAAAGCAGGGCTAGGTGATAATTGTTTGAATTTAGTCATTTAGTCCTATGGAAGAATGCAAGAAGAATCATTTTTAGTGCAAATTTTAAAGCAGCTACGTAAAGAAAATTTTGACTTTGGCAAATTCTAGTGACAGTGTGGTAGACAACACAGCATGCTGCTCTTTTGTGGGCCTAGCTTGTGTTGTTGTGTATTCGAGTAAGGGAAGACAAAATTTTATCTGGTTTTGCTAATAGTGTATCGAATAGCTTTCAGGGCTAATCTGTATCCTAGTAAATGTGAATGACTTTACCTTACGGTAAGTTGTATACCAGCTTCACATTGTAGAGATGGAACTGTATCCACTCTGTACATTTAGTACAAACAGTAATGCAAATTCTGAGTGAGGACATAAAAAATATTATTTTATGTGCATTCTTTGATATTTGACAGAGCTAAATGTGGAAAATTACGCCAGTATTCTTGCATTATAATAAATTATGCACCCCAGCAAAGCTGACACGTTGTATCAATTAAAGTTGACACTAGATACTGTGAAAAGTAAGACATCCTGACGTAATAGTTCCCTTAACTTACACAGCCATATAATTAACCATATGATACTACCAAATGCATTGCAAAAAGGTGTACTGAAATTGTTTCTTTTTTTTTTTTTTGACAGCGAAAATATTTTCACACCAACACAAGGTTCCAGATCAGATGTGACGAAGGTCTTGATAGTCATTACTGATGGAGCATCTCACGACCGGAATATGTTGCATTCTGCAGCAATGTTAGCTGAGGGGAAAAATATTGTTCGATTTGCTATCGGAGTAAGTTCTTCAGTTCCACTCAGTGAATTTAAGCAGCTAATTAATTTGGATGCGCAGCACAACACCTCAAACACTTTTGTTCCCTAACATCTTTAGGTGGGGGGCGCATTTAATGATCCAAGCGCAAAAAATGAACTGGACACCATTGCATCTTCTCCCAAAGAAAACGTGTTTAAAGTGCAGAACTTTGACGCACTTGACAAAATAAGGCAGAGCTTGCAGGCCAAAATCTTCTCTATTGAAGGTAAGGTTGAAAATTTAGCACAATAGCTGCAAAATAAACTATTATTGGCAAATACTTATAGTTTTGTAAATCTGGACTTTTATTTTTATTGAGTCTGCTCTTTGTAATTCCACCATATAAAAGTCTTTATTGGGATGTGGAAGTCAACTAACATGCCATTGTATCATGATGCTGCCATTGTGCTCATTTATGTTGCTGTTACAGGATCTCAAACAGGTGGAGAGTCACTGGAAATGGAAATGGCTCAAGAAGGATTCAGTGCTGCTTATATTCCTGGGGTAAAAAAACCCACCATAAATTCTTTGGACAATACAGACAAACACGTGTCTTTGTGTCACCTTTTGCAGAATCATTAATTTGGCAAGCCTGTTCAATTAAACATCTGTTTAAATTGAAGGGATTTCAGATGGCTATTGTTGGTGCTAATCAGTGGAAGGGAGGCTACCTGCAGTACACAAACACAGGCCAGAGGAGCCTGAGCTATGAGCCTGAAATAGATGCTGACAGTTATATTGGTAAGAATATAAATACAAATGAAAAAAGTACACAGAGATGATCATTTACTTGCACTGCTCCACTGCAATCTTTTCTCCTCTCTCTGAATTTGATGATGGGCTTTAATTTTAGGTTACTCCATGGCAGCTGCAAAAACGAGACAAGGCACATTGACAATTGTTGGTGCTCCAAGATATAAACACAGAGGAATTGTGATGGTAGTTTACCAAAACAGGAATCACAAAAAGATTGATCCCTTTCCATGGCAGGTGTGTGTTTACTATTAAGGACTGACACGCCTGAAACACAATGTGAAGCACATATATAAAAAAAGTTGTTTCCTGTCTTTATATAATTCTTTTTATTGATAATTTGTTGCTAACAGTTTCAGAGCGGTGAATATTTTGGGGCAGAGGTTAGTGCCATGGACGTGGATAGTGACACCTACACTGACCTAGTGCTCATATCTGCCCCTATGTACGTGGACACTGATAGAGAGGGGAGAGTTTACGTTTGCAGCTTAACTAATTTGGTAAATGACAGTTTAATCCAGTGCCATTAAATAAATCTATTTGCTTATTATTGACCATGCAGACATTGACTCTCACCCTTATGTTTTCACCAGAATGTCGAGTGTCACATTGATTCTCCATTAGTACTGAGAGGGGATGCATCTGCCAAAGGAAGGTTTGGGTCTTCTCTTGCTGTACTTCCTGATCTTAACACAGATGGTCTTAACGATTTGGCTGTTGGAGCACCTTTGGAGAATGACGGTCAAGGCAGCATCTACATATTCCACGGCGAAGGAGGAAGAAGAATCAGTTCTGCTTACTCACAGGTGAGCAGCAAAGACAATTTAACAGATCCAGTATGTAAGGCCCCATGTTAGCCACTGTATTTTATATAAAATCTATACCATTTTCAATTTGATTAATTAAAATATTTCCATTGACGTTATCTAGAGACTTGCTGGCTCTCAAGTCCGGTCAGGACTGAAGTTCTTCGGCTTATCGATCAGTCAGTCATCTTTTGACCTTAGTGGGGACAATCTGCCCGACTTAGCGGTGGGTTCAAAGGGAGCAGTTGTGTTACTCAGGTAAGTCCAAGATGCTCCTGACATCTAGTGTAATTCTACCATTTGTGTTTATTTGTAACCTTAATGTAATCATACATTCATAAGGTTTATAAACATCACGTTTACACATTCAGGGGTAACTAAACTTAATGCTGGGGTAGGCAGTTTTCTTTTGGCGTCATTGGGCAAAAATGCCATATCAACCGCATACACCGCAACAGTATATTGTAATTCAAGTGGTCTGAGAGCAGACCCCCATTTCAGCCCCCCCTCTTGCCTCTGTTTTCAGGCTTCAGAAAATCTATCCCGTGACGGTAGACTTTAGCCTATCAAAGGTTATTTTAGAGAGACGGTGTGTTCGTATTGGCTAAGCTACAAGAGCAGATGTGTGTACACGTCCCTTCAGACAGTGAAAACCTGATTCAGTGGAGGAAAATCCTACCGAAAATCCTGAAACTTGTGATAAATTTCCAACACCTCCTTTGCCTACAGCGGCGTATAGTACAAAACAACACGTCCCAGCTCCACACGGAGCTTAAGGCTCATTACGTTCAATGCCGTGGCGCTCATAACGACGAGTGGCAAAGAGGCATGATGACAAATAGTGGGGAATAACTTTCGATGGGGGACAGTGGTGTGTGTGTGGTGTACTAGCCTTTCTTCTTGCTGCTGGATGGCGTTGCAGCTGCGTCTGAAGCGCTGGAGGGGTGTCTTTGAGGAAACAAGTCACGGCGGCAGGGACCGCGGTCTCGGTGAGGCTCACGCCGTGGAGAGCGAGCCCTACGAGGGATACAGTTTCACTGGGGAACCGACTCCTTCTGCTGCCGGTCGAAGTTGTGGGTTTGGTGGGAGGGGCTTAGCGGAGTGATATGAGGCAGCAGAGAGAGAGGCGGAAGGTTTTGCCTAGGTTGCACAGATTCTGCCTACCCCAGCTTTAAGCTTTGTAATGTGTGCAGACCAAAAACAGTCATTTGGTCTCTCTCTGTACTAATTTAGGACTGAACTGTTCACCAGTAATGAATTGTTTCAGGCAGCTAAGATACACCAGTTGTCAGTTTGGTTTTCTGTTGGATTATTGATCACAAAGCCAAAGGTTAATTACATGTGTTTTCCTGCTCTGTCCATTTCCAGATCAAAACCTATAGTAATGGTAGAAGCTGTGGTGTCATTCATCCCAAACCAAATACCTACTCAAAACTCAGACTGCTCAAAACCACTGAAGAACACAGCTAGAATCTGCTTTACCATGACCAGACACTCTCGAGTAGACACAGGTTCCTGATTCTCCACCAACCATTTAAAATACTTGTATTTGTGTACATGAACCTTTAAATGAAACTCTAATCTATTCCAGCTCAAGCAAGGATTAATTATACTCTAACGCTGGATGCCACTCGCAAGGCCCCAAACAACCGAGCTTACATCAATGGGAAACAACGAGAGCAGACTGGATCACTTAAACTTGATTTAACCCAGCAGCAGTGTACCAGTGTGGACTTCTTTATTGAGGTGAGTTGTTGGACATACACCGTGTTAAAATCTGGCAGATTCTGTAGTTTTGGGGCTTTTGAATAACACTAGAAGAACCTACTTTAACCCACAGAAGTTCAATGTGGAAAACCGCAGCCTCTCATACTGACAAATCCCACGATGATGATGATGCCTGTATTGTGTTAAAGAGTCCAACCCTCAACCTTGACAAATAGTATTTCACAAGAGTGCCCTCTTCTTGCAGGCTTGTCCAGATGATGCTCTCAATGCACTTGACAATGAACTCAGATTCACCTTTGACGGTGTCCCTTCTAAAAATCAACTTAGCCCAAGTCTCGCCCTGCAGGCTCAGACAACAACCATTTATCCTGTAAGTACTCACCCTCTTGCACGCGCTAACACTTCTTACATGTGGTCTTCATTGTCTGTCAGAATCAAGCCTAGTCTTTGTGAAGCTAAGAAAAACAGCTTCCCTTTTTCCACTACTTTTTGTGAATTCACTTCATAGTTTCCACATAATTGACCATTTCACGTTAGCTACTATTTGAAGAGCTCTGCAGTGCTATGAAAGTATGCATTCAGACTTTTAACTGTCATGTCTTTGTCGGCTGCTTGCTGTTACTCTTTCTGAACAAACATGGTTTACCTCATACTGTCTTCCACAGTTAGGGTTCGAGATCAACTGCGGCTCTGACAACAAATGTGTAGATAGACTGAAAGTGGATTTCAACTTTACTAGGTGAGTTGCAAAAGTGAAGTCTGACTTGGGTGTGTGTTCACATGGTCACTTTTCTCTTTTCTCAGCATCATCTGGCCAAATTTGTATTTTTTCCAGTACTTTGGTATAAATACCTAAAAAAGTCCTTTGTGTTTTGTGCAACTAGCACATGTTCGCATGCTAACACGCTACCTTCCCTTTATTCTTTCCTCACAATCTGTCAGATCATCGGAGGTTAAAGTGGGCATTGATGAACTGCTGGATGTCACCGTCTCAGTGGAGAACGGTGAAGAAAACTCCTACAACAGTCGTGTCATTCTCACATACCCAGCCGGACTCTCCTATAGGAAGTTTACAGGTCTGCAGGTAAAGCGTCAGGATCAAGTCTGTTTCAATTCATCTCTGGTCAGCTGCTCTCTCGGGTCACACAGCACACACAATGTGAGCTTTGTTTTTTTTTTTTTTTTTTAATAAAGGGAAGAATTGAGTGCAACTCCTTGGACAGTGAAGGTGGCTTATCCGAAGGAAAAACAGACTGCACCATTGACAAGCCTATTTTCAAGAGCAACACTAAGGTTTGTTCTCCGTATGGAAGGATCTCTTCTCACTGCTGCAGAGACAGTCCTGCAAAAAGAGGAGGCAATCTGATCTCTCTCATTCATTTCATTTTAGGCTTTATTCATTGTCTCTTATGGGATCGAAACCAATAGTCAGCTTGACAGGAGGATTTCTGTCACTGCTAATGCTACCAGGTACTGTTCAGCTGCTTGCCTATAAGCATGATAATATGCAAGTATGTATGTGTGCAACTGTCCTATTACCATTTATACAAATAATTTCACCTCTCTTTTAGTGGGAATCAGGAGCACTCCAAATTAAGCGAACTCCACACAAAGAAATGGATTGATGTGAAATACAGCATTTTTGTTACAATTGAAAGGTTTGTGTTGTTCTATGTGAAACAAAAGAAAACAATTGAAGTAATAATACTTTTAAATTGACACTTTATTACCTAATATTTATCAAATGTTTAATATGTCTGTTTAGTACCCTCAGCTACAACAATTTCACTTTTGGAAAGAATTTGCAGAAACCAGTCCAACAATCAATTGTGGTAAAATATCATATCATAATATCAATAATTATTTTAAAGTTCATTAACTTGATTCAGACTTCACTTTAATGATCAGTTAGTCTGTTTAATACCTGCCACCATTTTCCTTTCCTTCTTTC
The DNA here is from genome assembly GCA_008360985.2 of Macquaria ambigua. NCBI lineage: Eukaryota > Metazoa > Chordata > Actinopteri > Centrarchiformes > Percichthyidae > Macquaria > Macquaria ambigua. The sequence goes on from VMKM01000053.1 coordinate 732,680, forward strand.
TCTTAGGTTACAAATGATATCAGAGCACTGAATTTCTCTGTGGTGATCAAGGTGCCAGTAAAGCTCAGTGGTAAAGACATCTGGGTGGATTTGAGCAGTTTGCAGGTAACATATGTGGGAAATATGTAGTTACTCAACCCAAACATGTCTCAAATGTAGCTGTTTGTATGCAACTACAGCCTCATGGATAGATGGATGGATGGATGTGGTTATTTAAACTGACATGAATCGGCTCTATTTCAGATTCCAGACTGCCAAATAGACAAAGATGAAGGACCTACTGAAACAGATTTTGTTTCTCAGATACAGAAAAATAAGTTAGTGGTAAGTATGCCTCTACCATCTATGAGCTAGAATCTAGTCTAATTATACATGTAGAAATGTACATTTGTTATATGCACATTAAAAGCAATGATTACACTACACATAGCTGCATTCGCCGTTTTGAATGCAAACTATGAGAGACTGGCGGTGAGTGCAAAGCAGTCTCAGTGTGCTGAGGTGGAGGGGCTACGCACATACTCATAGAACTGGAGTTACATCCAGGTAACTATTTTTTTCATCCCACTGGAATTTGCAGGCCTGATTACAGCTTTCTCTGCTTTCTGCCTTCTTTTAATCACCAACAGGACTGCTCTGTAGCCAGGTGCAGAGTGTTCAAGTGCAGTAGGTTCATGGGAAGACTGGAGAGTAAAACGTACAAAATCTCTGCCAACCTTAGTTCTGGATGGATAGAGCAGGTAACTGATGTGCATGTATAATATTTAACAAATTGATTTATGAGTTTACGTTTTATGCACATTTTAAGTGGTGCATTTGGAAGTATTTTGATTGCAATATAGTGGTAAAATATCTTAGTTAAATCTTCAGAAATAATTATTTTCCAAGGAAATTTAACAACTCTAAAGATCAAATCAGTAGGCTCATGCCACTCCCCATTTTTGTCCTCAAACAGATTGGACTTGAGTCTGCCAAATTTCTCTTGACCAGCACAGCCAGCCTGGAGTACGACAAAAACCAGTACATCTTTTTTTCAGCAGGGTCTAATAACAACCCTCCTGTTCGCAAGGTGATTACACATTGTTTTCACTTATTTGTGTTTTAAATTAGCTCGAATTTGATCCACATTGTGTCATTTCATCTCTCAGATTGAGGCAGAGGTAGAAGTGTATTCGGAACCAGACTTCACCAAAGAGATTGTCGGAGGATCCCTGGGAGGGTTAGCTCTACTGGCTTTACTCACCGCTGGCCTCTATAAGGTGAGACACTATACATACACTGTCAGTTTATTACACAGCTCTATTTCATCTGTGGTATTGGGCACCCATTATTGCAAATCTGGTTTGGTTCTTTTCATTTATTTATTATGCATGTTTTTCTTTTTATATAACTTTCTTTTTTTTGTACTTTCAGGCTGGATTTTTCAAGAGCAAATATAAGGAAATGATTAATGATGCAGGAGAAGCAGGAGGTGCAGGGGTTGAAGGAGGTGCACCCGAATTAGAATAACAAATGTCCTGCAGACACAGGCTGTGTCCAGATCCAGTACATTCATAGTGTTGGCCTGCTGACTGCAGCTGACCACAAAACAAAAAACGGTCCCAACATCTACGGTGGCACCGTTATCTCTGATTAGTTCATATGTACCATTACTCAAAGTTGTAGTATTTTTAAATGGAAAATATATCACATCTTGCTATTATTAGGAATGTACATGATTTGTATTGAAGAAAAACAGTACCAACATGGTACTGTATATGCATTAAGACTTTCGATTCATTAAACTAGAAAGCTTGGCTGTGTCTGAAAGTCACTCATTCACGGTTTCCAACCTGGGAGTCGGGACCCCAACAAGGGGTCACAAAATGAATTGAAGGGGACACATGATTATTTCCTGGTTAGGAAGTATTACTAAGTGAATACTGTATAGTTTTACCTCTTCAGACCCCTAAAAAGTATTCAGTCTGAATGAATGAAACAGTCTGAGGAGGGAAATCGATTCAACTGCTCACATCTCAACATGCACCCTGTGACAAAGGATCGCAAGTAGACACTGGTCCAGAACCACCGTCCTATATTATAGACACTCAATATGCTTTATAGTGCGCAGTAAATTGAGATTTCAGGCACTACATTGAGCATAAATTTTACTCAAAATGTGGACACTCAAATAAAATGGTGGAGGGTAAATGAAATGCATTATATAGCACATAGAGAGTGATTTCGGACACAGCCCAAGTGATCCAGGCATGTGATGTAATGTGGCAGGGGTTTTCGAGAGGCTTTACAAAATGACTGCGTTTCTATTTCAAATTTTGATCTGAATAGCCCATTTTTTTGCTATACAATGAAATATTTCTGGGTTTATATTACTGCACACTTTGTATTAGACTTTCTTGTATGGTGAAAAGAAAATTCAATTCAGTATGATCAGCTGGATTTTCATCACATATTGTACTGTAGAACTGCTGAAATATAATGCAGTATGCTTAACAGCTGCTCACTTGTTAAAAATAACTAAAAAAATAACTTAAAAATAACTAATTTTTTATGTAACGTTTATTGATTGTGAATTGCTTTGGTCAGGAATAAATGACAAAAGTGCAATATTGTTATTATTTTATGCTTCATTAATATTTATTATATATATGTGTGTGTTTAAAATTACATATCATTTGTCTTAACAATTTAAGAAGATTTAACTTCGTACATGACTCATCACATCTTAATGCAGAAAGACAACAGAGGTATAACAGAATACAGAATAAATAACATAAAAGTTGTACTTAATTTAACTGGATTTAGTGAACCATTTTGAAAAAGACATTTCCCTGTAAAATCCATTTATAGAAAAAAAATCATACTACAGTAAAATACCCTTTTGTTGTTATAAATATGTAAACTTCGTTGGGAGTGCCTCATGATGCAGTACCGGTTTGACCTGAGTATCGTAAGTGTATCGTAGTATCATAATTTACAGAATGGAAATGGAGGCTTCCGAAGAGTGTTCAAAGCTGTGAGTCAACTTGACTTTTAAGTGCAATAATGAAATACTTCAACACTGGCGACAATAGGCCTAACATCATGACAACAGGAACATTGTCGTAATGGTGACAGTGAAAGAGAGGAAGAAGGAAATTGAGAAACTTGGTGCATTTCCTGTTGCAGTTGCTGCGGGAGACGGCATGTCGCCAACTGCCTTCTTTAAGAAGGACCCGAATCTTGAAGTTTTGGCAAAGACCTGAACATCATCGCGGACAGATTTACTTCCACTCATTGTTACAACGGCCACCTGGAACCAAGATGAGTCCGACTTGCACAGCAGAGGGCTGCCCTGATCCTCCTGCAAAAATAAAAACACAGGATTCATCAACAGTGAGGTCCTGACACTCCGATTGTGAAAAATTCTGTCCTTATGAGAAGGCAAACTGATTTTAGAAACACTGGTGGATGAGAAAACGTTATTTTACCTGTTGAAGGTCCATGGCAGAAGTGCAAATATTCCCTGAATCAGAAGCATTCCCACAACTTGCAACTTGAGTTTCAAGGTCTCGAAGACCTGAGCCGGCTTTATCAGTGCCTATAAAAATCACATTTACTCACATGAATACAAACAGTCTGAATCATCAGTCTATGCCTTGTATATGATAAAGCAACCATTAAAGATCTACAAGATCTACTGATATTACACTTATCATATTAGCAATGAACACAAAAGCTTGATAAACCCTTACCTCTGCTCTTGATCCCCTTCTCCCAGCCTGCCACCCAGCACCGAGTTCCAATAGGGAAGGATCTGGCACTGCTAATGTCCATACACACAGGCTGGATATAAGCTCTGTAGCTGACTGGTTTACCCAGCTGCAGCAGTGCAATATTGGAATCTGTCATTTTGCTCACTGTAATGTTCACAACACCCAGAGACATCTCAAACTCTTCAAAGCCGTTCACGTGTTGCTGACCCAGAAACACACTCCACTCACTGACATCTGGATTGGGGCTGTCAGGAGAATAAACCATATTCCATTCTTCCAGTCCTAAATGTCTTAAATGATTAATGAACACAAAATACTTTTATACTTACGTTGAGAAGCATTCAGCAGCAGTGAGGACAAAGCTGTCAGCAATGAGGGTTCCTCCACAAGTGTAGGCCCCATTTTTGTGGAGACTAACCATCCAGGGCCACGTTCCTCCAGGTACAACCCCGCTGTCACCTACAACGCGACTGTTCAAGGGAGCATTGCCACACACTGACCCTGAATGAGAAAGAATGATTTGATAAATTAAGAGAAATGAAAGTAAAGTACAAATAGATACAATACAAAATAATCAAAATTCTAAATTTTAACAGTTTCAGGACACTCACTTCCAGGACTGATTACAGTCTGGGTAGTAGTGCTTGGTCTTGTCGTTGGGGAAGTTGTTGGGGGAGCTGGTAGACCAGGACAGGTGTAGCTGCTGTCAGCGTCCAGCCCACTGGAGGTGAACTGAACAAAGCCTGGCTTATCAGAGCTGATTTGGGAGTTGATCCAGGACTGGTAACGGGACACTCTGGAGTAGACACCCGGCAGATTGGGCCGAGCACAGCCAAAACCAAAACTAACAATTCCAGACTGGATCCAGACGGAGCCCTGTTTGCTCACCATTGGACCTCCTGAGTCACCCTGAGGAGATGGAGAGGAGACGTCTGAGAATCAGAATCAACTTTATGGGCCAGGTATGTTGACACATACACAGTGCCAAGAACAAATGTACAGTACGATATACCTATCATTTATAAGCAAAATGTCTGAAAATAAACATATATATATATGTATATATATATATATATATATATATATATATATATAGCTCATCATTGGACCTCCTGAGTCACCCTGAGGAGATGGAGAGGAGACATCTAAAGATTTCACAAAATCCTAAACACATTTACCAACAAGGGACAAATAAAAATGAAGCACCTTACCTGACATGAGTCTTTGCCTCCTGCCAGAACACCAGCACAGATCATGTTGTCTGTGACTGTACCGACTCCATTGAGACAGTTACACTGTCTGTTTCCCAGAACTGGAACCTCCACTTCTTGAAGAGTTTCAGGGAAGGGTAATGACACTGAAGGAGCAACAAGAAGAGAAACAATTTACGCATTCATCTGCTGTTTATAGGACACATGAACACTGAACTCAGACAAAACTACTTGTCAGTAACAAGCAGACTCACCTCCCTCCTTGACTGCGCCCCAGCCAGTGACCCAGCTATCAGTACCATTGTTGAACACACTGTCACTGGCTGCCAGACACACAGGTCTGATGTAGTCTGTGAATTTGACTGGTGAGGAGAGTCTGAGCAGAGCAATGTCGTTGTTGCTGGTTTCACTCTCATAGTTTGGATGCAAAATGATTCTGGAAACAGTTCTGGACACTTCGTTTGGGTTTATGCCCAGAAGGTTCTGACGACCGAGAGAAACCTGCCATCCAGACGTACTTGTACTGAAGTAGAAATGACAGAAATACATTGGTTTTCAGAAGAATGTGGACTAGCATTGCCAAATCATAGACTTAGACACAGTAATATTTATCCTTCATTGTATTACAGTTACCCACCTGAAGAAGCAGTGAGCAGCAGACATCACCCACTCTCTGTTGATGAGGGAACCACCACAAACATGGCCGCCAAATCTCTGCAGACTAACCTGCCAGGGCCAACTTCCTGCTGGAGCGTCTTCACCTCCAACTATCCTGGTGTTCAGGGGAGTGATGCCACACACTGAAAGAAATGTGTTGCAATAAGTGGATCTTAAATTAACCATGCTGGCCAATACACACAAAAATAATAGAATTTATCGAAACCACATAAACCCCTAATGAACATACATTATTAAGTAATCTAAAAATCTAAAATTTAAACTAAATTTCTTTCAAATTAGTTAAAGCCCGTATTTAAGATTTTAATTGTTCTGACTTTACAAAAACTTATTACATCAGGTTAATTACAAAGAAGTTATTATCATAAAAATTCTAAAGACTTAGTTAACTTCAACTTAAAGCCCCCATGTAACACTGATTCCTGCCACAGTGTGAATATTTTATGTCACCACTGGGGGCGCCAAAGACCTGAATTTTCAAATTTAAGAAATAGTGGCTTTAATAAGTTGTGAATTAAATAATAAATGTAAGATGGAAAAAGAATGACAGGTTCAAACAGGTGAAAGTGATATTAAAGTATGAAAATTCAAAACTGTTATTAAAAGTTGGTTAATTGTTCATTATTTGTATGAATAACAGATAAATTGACACACATATTCAAAATACTGTAATAGCCAGGTTACTTACATTCAGCACTTGAAACAATGGATGGTGAATCTGTAGCTGTAACATCTGGTCCTGCAGTGCCATTAGTGGTAGTAACGGGAGCTGGTAGACCAGGACAGGTGTAGCTGCTGTCAGCGTCCAGCCCACTGGAGGTGAACTGAACAAAGCCTGGCTTATCAGAGCTGATTTGGGAGTTGATCCAGGACTGGTAACGGGACACCCTGGAGTAGACGCCCGGCAGATTGGGCCGAGCACAGCCAAAACCAAAACTAACAATTCCAGACTGGATCCAGACGGAGCCCTGTTTGCTCACCATTGGACCTCCTGAGTCACCCTGAGGAGATGGAGAGGAGACATCTGAAGATTTCACAAAATCCTAAACACATTTACCAACAAGTGACAAATAAAAATGAAGCACCTTACCTGACATGAGTCTTTGCCTCCTGCCAGAACACCAGCACAGATCATGTTGTCTGTGACTGTACCGACTCCATTGAGACAGTTACACTGTCTGTTTCCCAGAACTGGAACCTCCACTTCTTGAAGAGTTTCAGGGTAGGGGAGGGGCACTGAATCACAAGGCCATGCAACATATGTAGAACATGGCAGATCAGTTCATATGGTCTTGAAATTCCAGGCTTTTAAAAAGTTACTTGTTCTTTTAATAGACCTATACTGTATGTATACATGTTAAAATCCTCACCTCCCTCCTTGACTGCGCCCCAGCCAGTGACCCAGCTATCAGTACCGTTGTTGAACACACTGTCACTGGCTGCCAGACACACAGGTCTGATGTAGTCTGTGAATTTGACTGGTGAGGAGAGTCTGAGCAGAGCAATGTCGTTGTTGTTGGTTTCACTGTCATAGTTTGGATGCAAAATGATTCTGGAAACAGTTCTGGACACTTTGTTTGAGTTTTTGCCCAGAAGGTTCTGATAACCGAGAGAAACCTGCCATCCAGACGTACTTGTACTGAAGTAGAAATGACAGAAATACATTGGTTTTCAGAAGAATGTGGACTAGCATTGCCAAATCATAGACTTAGACACAGTAATATTTATCCTTCATTGTATTACAGTTACCCACCTGAAGAAGCAGTGAGCAGCAGACATCACCCACTCTCTGTTGACGAGGGAACCGCCACAAACATGGCCGCCAAATCTCTGCAGACTAACCTGCCAGGGCCAACTTCCTGCTGGAGCGTCTTCACCTCCAACTATCCTGGTGTTCAGGGGAGTGATGCCACACACTGAAAGAAATGTGTTGCAATAAGTGGATCTTAAATTAACCATGCTGGCCAATACACACAAAAATAATAACATTTATCGAAACCACATAAACCCCTAATGAACATACATTATTAAGTAATCTAAAAATCTAAAATTTAAACTAAATGTCTTTAAAATTAGTTAAAGCCCGTATTTAAGATTTTAATTGTTCTGACTTTACAAAAACTTATTACATCAGGTTAATTACAAAGAAGTTATTATCATAAAAATTCTAAAGACTTAGTTAACTTCAACTTAAAGCCCCCATGTAACACTGATTCCTGCCACAGTGTGAATATTTTATGTCACCACTGGGGGCACCAAAGACCTGAATTTTCAAATTTAAGAAATAGTGGCTTTAATAAGTTGTGAATTAAATAATAAATGTAAGATGGAAAAAGAATGACAGGTTCAAACAGGTGAAAGGGATATTAAAGTATGAAAATTCAAAACTGTTATTAAAAGTTGGTTAATTGTTCATTATTTGTATGAATAACAGATAAATTGACACACATATTCAAAATACTGTAATAGCCAGGTTACTTACATTCAGCACTTGAAACAATGGATGGTGAATCTGTAGCTGTAACATCTGGTCCTGCAGTGCCATTAGTAGTAGTAACGGGAGCTGGTAGACCAGGACAGGTGTAGCTGCTGTCAGCGTCCAGCCCACTGGAGGTGAACTGAACAAAGCCTGGCTTATCAGAGCTGATTTGGGAGTTGATCCAGGACTGGTAACGGGACACCCTGGAGTAGACGCCCGGCAGATTGGGCCGAGCACAGCCAAAACCAAAACTAACAATTCCAGACTGGATCCAGACGGAGCCCTGTTTGCTCACCATTGGACCTCCTGAGTCACCCTGAGGAGATGGAGAGGAGACATCTGAAGATTTCACAAAATCCTAAACACATTTACCAACAAGTGACAAATAAAAATGAAGCACCTTACCTGACATGAGTCTTTGCCTCCTGCCAGAACACCAGCACAGATCATGTTGTCTGTGACTGTACCGACTCCATTGAGACAGTTACACTGTCTGTTTCCCAGAACTGGAACCTCCACTTCTTGAAGAGTTTCAGGGTAGGGGAGGGGCACTGAATCACAAGGCCATGCAACATATGTAGAACATGGCAGATCAGTTCATATGGTCTTGAAATTCCAGGCTTTTAAAAAGTTACTTGTTCTTTTAATAGACCTATACTGTATGTATACATGTTAAAATCCTCACCTCCCTCCTTGACTGCGCCCCAGCCAGTGACCCAGCTATCAGTACCGTTGTTGAACACACTGTCACTGGCTGCCAGACACACAGGTCTGATGTAGTCTGTGAATTTGACTGGTGAGGAGAGTCTGAGCAGAGCAATGTCGTTGTTGCTGGTTTCACTCTCATAGTTTGGATGCAAAATGATTCTGGAAACAGTTCTGGACACTTTGTTTGAGTTTTTGCCCTGAAGGTTCTGATAACCGAGAGAAACCTGCCATCCAGACGTACTTGTACTGAAGTAGAAATGACAGAAATACATTGGTTTTCAGAAGAATGTGGACTAGCATTGCCAAATCATAGACTTAGACACAGTAATATTTATCCTTCATTGTATTACAGTTACCCACCTGAAGAAGCAGTGAGCAGCAGACATCACCCACTCTCTGTTGATGAGGGAACCGCCACAAACATGGCCGCCAAATCTCTGCAGACTAACCTGCCAGGGCCAACTTCCTGCTGGAGCGTCTTCACCTCCAACTATCCTGGTGTTCAGGGGAGTGATGCCACACACTGAAAGAAATGTGTTGCAATAAGTGGATCTTAAATTAACCATGCTGGCCAATACACACAAAAATAATAAAATTTATCGAAACCACATAAACCCCTAATGAACATACATTATTAAGTAATCTAAAAATCTAAAATTTAAACTAAATGTCTTTAAAATTAGTTAAAGCCCGTATTTAAGATTTTAATTGTTCTGACTTTACAAAAACTTATTACATCAGGTTAATTACAAAGAAGTTATTATCATAAAAATTCTAAAGACTTAGTTAACTTCAACTTAAAGCCCCCATGTAACACTGATTCCTGCCACAGTGTGAATATTTTATGTCACCACTGGGGGCACCAAAGACCTGAATTTTCAAATTTAAGAAATAGTGGCTTTAATAAGTTGTGAATTAAATAATAAATGTAAGATGGAAAAAGAATGACAGGTTCAAACAGGTGAAAGTGATATTAAAGTATGAAAATTCAAAACTGTTATTAAAAGTTGGTTAATTGTTCATTATTTGTATGAATAACAGATAAATTGACACACATATTCAAAATACTGTAATAGCCAGGTTACTTACATTCAGCACTTGAAACAATGGATGGTGAATCTGTAGCTGTAACATCTGGTCCTGCAGTGCCATTAGTGGTAGTAACGGGAGCTGGTAGACCAGGACAGGTGTAGCTGCTGTCAGCGTCCAGCCCACTGGAGGTGAACTGAACAAAGCCTGGCTTATCAGAGCTGATTTGGGAGTTGATCCAGGACTGGTAACGGGACACCCTGGAGTAGACGCCCGGCAGATTGGGCCGAGCACAGCCAAAACCAAAACTAACAATTCCAGACTGGATCCAGACGGAGCCCTGTTTGCTCACCATTGGACCTCCTGAGTCACCCTGAGGAGATGGAGAGGAGACGTCTGAGAATCAGAATCAACTTTATGGGCCAGGTATGTTGACACATACACAGTGCCAAGAACAAATGTACAGTACGATATACCTATCATTTATAAGCAAAATGTCTGAAAATAAACATATATATATATGTATATATATATATATATATATATATATATATAGCTCATCATTGGACCTCCTGAGTCACCCTGAGGAGATGGAGAGGAGACATCTAAAGATTTCACAAAATCCTAAACACATTTACCAACAAGGGACAAATAAAAATGAAGCACCTTACCTGACATGAGTCTTTGCCTCCTGCCAGAACACCAGCACAGATCATGTTGTCTGTGACTGTACCGACTCCATTGAGACAGTTACACTGTCTGTTTCCCAGAACTGGAACCTCCACTTCTTGAAGAGTTTCAGGGAAGGGTAATGACACTGAGAGAGCAACAAGAAGAGAGACAATTTACACATCCATCTGCGGTTTATAGGACACATGAACACTGAACTCAGACAAAACTACTTGTCAGTAACAAGCAGACTCACCTCCCTCCTTGACTGCGCCCCAGCCAGTGACCCAGCTATCAGTACCGTTGTTGAACACACTGTCACTGGCTGCCAGACACACAGGTCTGATGTAGTCTGTGAATTTGACTGGTGAGGAGAGTCTGAGCAGAGCAATGTCGTTGTTGCTGGTTTCACTCTCATAGTTTGGATGCAAAATGATTCTGGAAACAGTTCTGGACACTTCGTTTGGGTTTATGCCCAGAAGGTTCTGACGACCGAGAGAAACTTGCCATCCAGACGTACTTGTACTGAAGTAGAAATGACAGAAATACATTGGTTTTCAGAAGAATGTGGACTAGCATTGCCAAATCATAGACTTAGACACAGTAATATTTATTCTTCATTGTATCACAGTTACCCACCTGAAGAAGCAGTGAGCAGCAGACATCACCCACTCTCTGTTGACGAGGGAACCACCACAAACATGGCCGCCAAATCTCTGCAGACTAACCTGCCAGGGCCAACTTCCTGCTGGAGCGTCTTCACCTCCAACTATCCTGGTGTTCAGGGGAGTGATGCCACACACTGAAAGAAATGTGTTGCAATAAGTTGATCTTAAATTAACCATTCTGGCCAATACACACAAAAATAATAGAATTTATTGAAACCGCATAAACCCCTAATGAACATACATTATTAAGTAATCTAAAAATCTAAAATTTAAACTGAATGTCTTTAGTATTAGTTAAATTCTTTATGTAAGATTTTAATTGCTCTGACTTTACAAAAACCTATTACAGCAGATTAATTACAAAGAAGTTATTATCATAAAAATCCTAAAGACTTAGTTAACTTCAACTTAAAGCCACCATGTAACACTGCTTCCTGCCACAGTGTGATTTTTTTATGTCACCACTGGGGGCGCCAAAGGCCTGAATTTTCAAATTTAAGTCACTTTAATAGGTTGTGAATTGAATAATAAATGTAGGATGGAAAAATAACGACAGGTTCAAACAGGTAAAAGGGATATGAAAGTTTGAAACCTCTCAAACAGTTCGTAACAACATGTAGGGCTGGCTCACGGTTAAACAAGAGCTTCCTCTAGAGGGGACTGTTATGTTAAATTTCGGTCTACAACATTTGGGCAAAACTTCTTCTCAGTTAAGGCAGCCGGGATGTGGAATTCTTTACCACTGAGCGTCAGAGAGTGCACTACTTTTAAACATTTTAAATCTAGTTTGAAAACATGGTTGAAGGAAAAGCAGGTCTGTAGTAATTGAACTAAGAAACACTGAATGTGGTCAGCATTGGTACTGAGTGTTTGGTTGGTAATTTCGTGTACTGATGAATTGTCGGTCGTTCATGGTGTTGGACTTGTTGATGGTGTGCTCCCTCGTGGGAATTTAGTATAGTTCTTCAGTTGTTTGTGTCGGGGTGGTTGTATTTTTTGTTTTGTTTCTTAGTTTTTCATATGGTGTTTTATTGGGTCTGTGTTTTTACAAAGTGTAAGTTTTGATCAACTACAGTTGATCTTTTAGCTCTGTATGCTGCGCATCTTTAGTGGCCTCCGCCCAGGGACTACAGATGAAAAATAGATTTTAGCTATATCTGGTACAATACTGTATATGTATTGTGCATTGTCCCTGTTAAAATAAATACATTTAAAAGAAAATCATAACTGTTTTCAAAAGTTGGTTAATTGTTCATTAATTGTATGAATAACAGATAAATTGATGCACAGATTAAAATACTGTAATAGCCAGGTTACTTACATTCAGCACTTGAAACAATGGATGGTAAAGCTGTAGTTGTAACATCTGGTCCTGCAGTACCAGTAGTAGTAGTAGTAGTAGTAGTAGCAGTAGCAGTAGTAGTAGTAACGGGAGCTGGTAGACCAGGACAGGTGTAGCTGCTGTCAGCGTCCAGCCCACTGGAGGTGAACTGAACAAAGCCTGGCTTATCAGAGCTGATTTGGGAGTTGATCCAGGACTGGTAACGGGACACTCTGGAGTAGACGCCCGGCAGATTGGGCCGAGCACAGCCAAAACCAAAACTAACAATTCCAGACTGGATCCAGACGGAGCCCTGCTGACTCACCATTGGACCTCCTGAGTCATCCTGAGGAGATGGAGAGGAGACGTCTGAAGATTTCACAAAATCCTAAACACATTTACCAACAAGGGACAAATAAAAATGAAGCACCTTACCTGACATGAGTCTTTGCCTCCTGCCAGAACACCAGCACAGATCATGTTGTCTGTGACTGTACCGACTCCATTGAGACAGTTACACTGTCTGTTTCCCAGAACTGGAACCTCCACTTCTTGAAGAGGTTGAGGGGAGGTAAGGGGCACTGCAGAAGACGGTAAAAGAAAAGATTAAGTATTATTATTTACTTGACGCTCTTTTTCCTTTTCAAAAGACAGTCACCAGACAGTGATGATGGCATACATGATTACCTTCATACAATTACTATAAGATTACAATCAAAGACATGGCTGGAGAGGCAGAGCTGTAACTCAACAGATATCCTGAGTCTGTTTAATATTACAGGATTTATGCAACAATAGATCACAATGCTCACCTCCCTCCTTGACTGCGCCCCAGCCAGTGACCCAGCTATCAGTACCGTTGTTGAACACACTGTCACTGGCTGCCAGACACACAGGTCTGATGTAGTCTGTGAATTTGACTGGTGAGGAGAGTCTGAGCAGAGCAATGTCGTTGTTGTTGGTTTCACTGTCATAAGCTGGGTGTAACAATACCTCAGCGACACTTTCAGACACTTCATTTGGGTTACTGCCCTGCTGGTTCTGTCGACCTAACACGATGGTCCATCCTGCTGGGTCTGAGCTGAAGGTAAAATATAATATGAAATATAAATAGTAGAATTCTAATAGAAATAGCTAATAGAAATATTTGTGTATGTGTAATGGTTCCTGGAATTTCAAGAATTTCAATATTAGGCATGTCCACCCTGATACAAATACTAGTCAAACTCCTCTTGACTGGATTATTTTATTAATACAGACTTTGTGGAGGCTTGTGTCACCCACCTGGAGAAGCAGTGAGCAGCAGACATCACCCACTCTTTGTTGATGAGGGAACCACCACAAACATGGCTGCCAAATCTCTGCAGACTAGTCTGCCAGGGCCAACTTCCAGGTGGAGCGTCTTCACCTCCAACTATCCTGGTGTTGAGTGGAGCAGTGCCACATACTGGAATAGAAATCAGTAGGGCTATACTTCAGAAGCAAAGTCAGTCAAGACACTTTAAATGAATTATTTAACAAGTTTGAGCTTACCAGGTTATATATTAATTGTTGTATTTTTAAAGTTAATAAATCCCATTGCGGCTTGGAAAACTTCAATGAAATGTAGATGCAATATGTAATCTGGAGATTTAAATGGATATTAAATATGTTCAACTCACCATCAAGCTGAGCATGTGATTCTGGGAAAGAGACAACACCAATGGGTTAATCATCAATCTGAGTAGTGTGGGCTTTTTTCAGGAAAATGCCCCAAAAGCATAAACATATAATATTATTATTATATTTTTCCTTTTGTTGCACAAAAACAAAAAAAGGATTTGTTAATAATTAATAAAGCCATTAGTTACAACTTATAAACCCTTTATAAAGAGTGCCTTATTAGAAAACGGTACCCTTTTTGGTGTTAAATTATAATTAATTGATGCATTTAAAAAACAATTTATTCAGTTATAAACTAAATTTGCACTTAATGTAACTGATGGTACTTGTAAAAACACATTTTTAAAAAAACTTTGCGTTTTGGGTTCTTTGGGACAATAAGTTTCAGAGTTTCATCTTTTAACTTTGTACACATTTTTTGTTCGTTTTGACTCATCACTTCGTCCCAGTAATTTTATCTGGTTTGTCTTACATCCATTTATGCACTCTTCAATCAATTAAAAAGGAGGTACCATCTATTTTATATATATACAGCAGTAGGTCAGGTGTTACAGTGTTAGCAGCTGAACGAGCAGCATCTATCAGTATCCTGATTTTAAATTAAATACATTGACTTTAAATTAAAGTAGCCTAATCATGAGATGGAAACTGAACTTTATAATATAGTATGTGATGGCATGTGATAGAAAGATGCAGTATGACAAAGACTAAATGTAAGAGCCTTGAAAAATCTGTTTCAATCTACTTGAATTCAGCATTTAAAGATAAAATAAATTGCCACAGATAATAATTGCTATATAATTTTTTATTAATAGTTTTTCAAAATAAAATAAAATCATACAAATTACAAATATTGATGCTAAATAAAAAGGGAAATTGGCTTTTAGATGCTGACATATTGATCTATGAGAAGAAACCCAATAAAAATAATATAGAAGTACTATATTATTTCTTATATTGACTTCAAATACATGTTTTATACAAGCACCAAAATGAATATATACATATCTGCCACAAACATATTGATTCTTCTGGGGATCTAAGAGTTTCATATGTTTTTATTGTAGGTATATCAATACATATCATTTTAGTTTCCCACTGAAATCATACTTTCTCTTCATAAAAGCCTCATCCAAAAGACTGCATCAATTGCTTGGATTATTATCAAACACATGTGTATGATTACACTACATCTAACGTTCAGCAGCTGTGTTGAAAACAGCAGTTGACCTTCATGAGGTGCACTATGTTCACAATACAATAATAACATTACATAACAGTCTGGCCAAAATCAGAAAACCTCAAAAGTCACGTTAATAGCCAGGTAGAGACATTTGGAGTTTTTGTTCATTTCTAAGTAGGCCTACCCTAGCATATTAAACAATTTTGCCAGCATCTGCAGTGACTTACCTGCAGATAAAAGGCTCGCCAGAGACAATACGCAGATCCACTTCTTCACAGCCATTGTGTGACTGCACTGTCCTCCTTTGTCACTCTTTATATGCCTGGTTTGACCTGTCACCTGCCACGAGGTGTGCTCCTCCCATGAGGCACCCCACACAACATCTAATACGTTGAACAGTTTCCTTGTTCCTTTTGCTTAATTTATGGGAAAAAAAGACTACAGCAATCCAGTAATGTCATTTAATATGCACGCAGCTTAGATGCCTCGGCCCTGATTGTAAGTCCTCTAACTGTAAGAATTACAGGTGTGGTGAGGATAGTTGGCTAGATTACAACAAAGTAATACATTTTCACTTTTTTTTAACGTGGTATCTGGAATAACACATGATTATGAGTCGTGGTTTTAATGAGAGAGAACTGCCCCTTTCACAGTCTCAATAGAGATAAATTGTTGCATAAATATTGAGGCTGGCCTTCTTTTTCTTCTGTGTCCCCATCAAAGGTGTGGACAAACCAGTTACCCAAATGCAAATACCCAACACGTCCCATGGTTGAGAAACAGCCAGCAGTGGAACATTTTTACAAGATGTAACAAAAGTGTCTGCTGTCATTGTTTGTAGGACAGTTGTGTATTTCAGCACCTTGGCTTACTACGTACAGAAGAAAATGTATTTCAGAGACAAAACACTCTTATGTCACTGGTGTGTCACATGCTGATGTGACCGGATGTAATATTCAGGCTACTCATGACACTTGTTTATGACTCATAATTTAAAAATACATACATTTCTACTGTTGTTAATCAGATTAACTAGCATATATCTACAATATGATGTCAGTTGGTTGAATTAGTAAGCATGTTTTTATCTTGGTTGCTGAGTCTATTCTCAACACGTAACATAAAAACACTGGCATCATTCTTCACAATTAAAAATAAGATCTATCAGACAGTTATGGGGTTTGTTGGGCAGGGAGTGTGAATCAGCTGCAGTGTTGTCGTGTCAGAACACACGCATAACCAAACATGTTGAGTGAGCATGTCATTCATGTTTCATTATCATTTCCACCAGCACCTTTACACTCATCATTGATAACTAATGTACTTGTCTTTCAGCGCCACTGCAACAACAAAATCTCAACAGAGTTTATAGGAATTCAGCCACAGTGATGAATAGCTCTTGCTGGCATGTTCATGACATGGCAAAAAACAATACTACACATATGTTCATGTTATGACTCCAACCTTTACACCTCGTCCATCATTTCCTTTGTATTCTTAAAGTGCAAATATGCATTTTGACAGTAAGGAGAAAGACCTTTTCAAATGCTGTTACATAACATTTCAAACACAGCATGCTGTTTGCTGGGTTAATATTTTTCTACCCTTGTCCTGTGAAACTTAAGTGTCATGTTAGGACACAATAATGGCTTTCTTTATCAGTTAGTTAAAACTAAGTTAAAAAAAGAAAAAAGAAAAAGCACAATGCACTATTTTAATGTTATTCATATGACAACTTCTACTACTGTCACTAAGAAATAGAAGAAGTGGAGCGCTGCCTGCTGAAGTGACATTATTTGTGGTTGTTGCTTTATTCAAAAGAGAGACACACAAAGGAATTCAAAGAATCAAAAGCTGGTAAATACTGGGGCATAAGATGAGTTACACCTTTCATTATTAATAAATAATGATGACCTAAGTACTCTGTTGTTACAAACGCTCTCCAGTGCATTAAACTGGCAGCAGGCCTGTGTTGGACAATAAGTAAAAAAAAAAGAAAAAAGCCACCCATCCAAGTTTTAATGCTAACCTACCTCCAGGAATGATTGCATGGGCAAACATACCTGAGAAGAGCCATTAAGCTGTAACTATAGTTCATTCATTGTCTTAATTATTGCAGTGGGATTAATTAATTATTTCTGTCTGGTTAAGACACCAGCAACACAAAGCATGATTTGAACTCACACTTTTTCTTGTCCAAAATAGAGAAAACCAATATATCTTTATTATATGGAACTGTGGTGACATACGTCTACACTGCAGAGCTGATCCTGACTCACTTGAGGAAGTAATAGGAGAGACACAAAAAGTGATTGTGAAGATTGGGATTTTAGCAGTGAGAGAACAAACTACCAAAAACAAATTTGGCTGAACGTGACATTTTCTTACACCAGACCACTGTCTGACGCAGAAGCAAAGCACGTTAACGTCAAAAATATCTTTAGTCATCCATTGTCTCATTTGAAAAGAGGAAGAACAAGTCTCGTCATGGTGACCTGAGGGATTAAACTTGACCAGTGGTGAAAGAAGTACTTCTAAAATATGTACTTAAGTAAAAGCACAAAAGTATTAGCATCAAAATATACTTAAAGTACCAAAAGTAAAAGTACTCATTATGCAGAATGGCCCATTTCAGATGAATGTATATTGTATTATTGTATAATAATTATTTATGCATTCATGTTTACATCCCTTTAATGTTGCAGCTGGTAAAGGTGGAGCTAATTTCAATTACTTTATATACTGCTTGTCTTATCTTAACCTATAATAATACATCATCATTTATTTGTTGATTGTATTTTGTATTATAAATCTATAATACAGTATAGTATAGTATATAAAGTAGTAGTATAAAGTATCAGAAAATGGAAATACCTCGAAATTGTACTTCAGTACAGTACTTGTAGTTACTTCCCACCACTGAACATGACAACTGACTGAGTCACTGGTTATTAAAAATCAACCCAATTTAGTGGAAAACTACCTTATGAGGAGTAAACTGTGTGAAGGGGATAAGAGAAAGAGTAAATAGTTATTTGAAGGAGTAAACTGTGTGAAGGGGATAAGAGAAAGAGTAAATAGTTATTTGAAGGGTTGGGATCACGAGTAACAATCAGAAAAGAAGCTAAAATTAGACAAGAATGTCAGTTTGGTTCTGTTGTGACAAGCTGCTGAAACCTTTCTTTTAGGGTTGTAAGTCAGCTCAGCTAAGGCTGCCTTAAAAGGCATTTTGTGAAACACCCTCTGGCACAACGCACAGCCGTCAATTCACTGCAAGTACTGGAAATCTCCACTTCATTTGCACTTTTTAGGAGCTGCCTTTTTAGAATGAAATAATTTATATATTTTTCAGTTAGTTAAAGGTGCTTTACCCATCTATATTCTTACTTCATCTGCAGTGTAAAAATATAGTAGCAGAGTCACATTTTCCAGGTCAAAAATATACTTTTGTAGAGAAGAGACAATCTTTGTGCATGTGTGTGTGTCTGTGTTGTTTCTCTTGAAATCTTTATCGTTTTTTAATTAAACTAGGCGGTGTATCAGCCAGATGTTCGTGCACTGTTGGACTGTCAGTCATAAGTCAATTCTCAGTAAATTCAGATAAAATAGCAGTGTGGACAATGGACAAGCGGACTGTGATTAATGATCAGATGCTTTGATGACTGTCACAATGGACTGTGGTAGCAGAGGACATCCCAAACTACTGATGTAATGACTAACTGAAACTTGGTGTGGGTGACATTTGCAGCATGATTTAAAGAAGTGCAAAAGATTTGCGTTTCACAAGTTTTAACAAATTGTGGTAAAATAAAGCAAGAATGAACACGTACAACCACTAATAAGTAAAACAATTGTAGTACTAGATTTTCACATTTTTTTGAATGTGTGATGAGTTCGATGTACACTTTTGATTTTGATTTCAAACATAAAACTCTAGGCCTTTGAGTCTGCCTCTATTCTCAGGGAGTATACCTACTATAGGTCATTCTCTTCATACTTGTCATGCAGCTCCAGCTTTCCACGTAGTGTTTAGAACAACTGATGGGGAGAAAATTCATAATATTGAGTCCAAGCACTAATATGATGCTTTAAGGGTCTAGCATGGCAGTTAAGTGTAAACTGTAAACTGGCCACTCTTTTTGTTTAGCTGCTGTTTCTGTTTGAGATTCTATATTTTATATTTTCATTCATTGCCTTTCATCTTAAAGTAGTGGTATATCAAAAGGCATAACTATTCCTTTAGGTTTATGTATGGCTTAAAAGACATTTGGTTATAAAGGTGAGAAAATAAAATAGAGTTTCACAAGACTTTTTGTGTTATCCTTGCTTTTTTCAGTCATAGGTGTAATGCAAATACTGTAGTTTCTGTGTTCTTGAAACACCAAGCTTGACCTGTGTCCACATTCACTGTGTAATACATGATAACCCTGGCCATTTAGCGCCATCTACTTGTTATACGGAGTAATTGCATGACACTGTATTAATTTACAGCCTAGTGATTTACAGTAGATGATCCACTTTTAGGATTTTTGACTTCTCAAGCAGGGCCTAAAACACATGAGACAAAACATAAAATTCAAATGTGTGTAATCAGCGTCATAAATGCACATTCATATACAAAAATGACTGCTTCTTTATCAAGTTTCTGCACTAAAAATCATCTTTTAGATCTTCTGAGATGCATCTCCAGTCCTGTCTCTCTGAAAAGTCTTAACAGGTGCAAACACTGCAGAAATACTGTGGGAGAGAATTTGCTTTTCAGATCCAGTGCGGCTTCAGCTCAGCAGAAAGGAAAAAAAAAAAAAAAAAAAAAGGTGTTGAATTTCGCAAGTGACACTTTCTATCCAGCCTTTTCCTTCATTCCTTCAATTGCTCTCCTTCGTTTCAGGTTGGTGAAGAGCAACGCAAAGTTGATAATATATGTTGACACGCAGACCATGCAGAAATCCCCCAGAACAAAGGCAAGAATAGATGCAAGATAGAGTGAGCCGGCCACAGAAACCCAGGAGGAGAAGACCAAAAACATGGCTGCTTTTTTGGACAGAGACAGTCCTGCAATAAACAAACACAAAGGATTTCATCCATCAATAAAATACATTACATAAGCAATATTTGGGAATATTATATCATATCTCATTATTATTTCATCTAAAAGAATATGCAATATTGAATTTAGCTTAAATGCAGGGCCATCCATGGTTCACTAACATGCTGGATTGCAAACAGTGCCTATCTTGCCTAAAAACAGTCAGCACTGCACTGTAATTTGCAGAAGACAATGACAGACTAACCAAGGCCCATCTGCAGAGTGTAAAATATGATGCCAAGCACACTGTTGGGCTGGTTCAGAGGGCTATCTTTGGCAACAAAGAACTGGACCAAGCCAAAACCACGTCCCCATCTGCCAAAAGAGAAAGAGGAAAAGTCAGAACAATACATTATTGAAAAGAAAATGAAGAGATAACCCACATAGTGCTTTATAACTTCTATAAAAATAACCAGGAATGCAGATTATTTAATAAAAAGTAATTTGACAGGAAATGTCAAAGGGGGAAAATCCACTTGGTGTTTCATAATGTAAAATAGTAGCTGATGTGAAGCACTTCCAGAGGATTTTAACACGTGGCAATGAAGGAAGGGGGTCGGACCATGAAATATCCAGATTTCACAAGCTAAAGTGCGAATTCAGAGTGCGAACTGATGCAGTGATCACTAAAGCACAACTCGAGGTCTTGTAACTCTGCACAGAGAGGGTATGTGAGCTCATATAACAAAACGAGGAGTAAAAACATACCTGGAGGTAAAAACTTTGGAGCAGCTCACAGACTCCCCCAGGTCGCACATCGCCCTGTAATCTGGGTTTCTCTCTCGGGACAGCTCGACGTGAAGCGCATAAACAGATAAAAATAAACCGAAAACGCACAGAAATATGCGCGCTTTTCTCTCCCATTTCGGCAATGCCATGTTCATTTCGGGACACGTTTCGCTGACACTTTCAGATGAATTGAAATGACTTCAGTAGGCTAAAAGATGAGGGGAAACTGCCTCAGTCCGCTTCGGTTTTCTTTCAAACTTCACAAAATAAAAAATTGTCCTCCTGGTCAAGACGACGTGTTAAAAGACAGATTCTCACTTTTGATTGGTTTGGTGGATTTCTGTCACTGCCTTTCATTGGACAGCCGGGTACAGATGCTGGATCAGCCAGAGGGCTGTGTAATTACTGTGGACTTCAGTCTGTTTGGCCTTTAGGGGAAATGTTAAGAACTGCCCTCACTGTTCATGCCATACCACTGCAGCTATATGTGCTCTGTACATAATTATTGTTCAATCTGCTGTCTGAACACATTATGCCTATAATCAGTGGTGGAAGAAGTACTCAGATTTACTGAAGTAAAAGTAGCAACACCACAGTGTAAAAATACTCCATTACAAGTAAAATGCCTACGTGTTATTGAATTGAAAGTATTTTTTCAAAGAAAAAAAAAAGTAGGCCTACACAGAAGTATCATCAGCAAAATATACGTAAAGTAGCAAAAGTAAAAGTACTCATTATACATTATATTACTGGATTATTTTTAACAAGATTTTAATGTAGTTGGTCAAGACACAGCTCATTTTAACTACTTTATATTTGTTACTTATTTTTGGGCAAGGCTGGATAACAGTCCCATACCCCCAGCTGCCCTAAAATCTCCAGGTCCATTGTTTGTCAATTAGCTGTATTTAATTTCAAACTGCCATCCAGCCATGATATTTAACCTATAATAATATGTCATATGATAGATAAGATAATCACATATTCTGGATTTAAAATATTGAGCTGAAAACTAACCAGTAACTAAAGCTGTCAATTAAATGTAGTGGACTAAAAAGTATGTTTCCTTCTGAAACACTCTTCCAAACTTTCTACATTTCACAACTATTCTTTCTATTTTTCTATCTGTTTCTTTTCTATCTTTCTTTTCTACTATCTATCTATCTATCTATCTATCTATCTATCTATCTATCTATCTATCTATCTATCTATCTATCTATCTATCTATCTATCTATGCTCCATTGTTGTTGTTATAGCAATCAGAGTAGTTATTGGCCTAGTATTATTAGTAAGTAGATTATTAGTCTACACAATTAGAATTCTACTTTACTAGTTGTTAATTTAGTCCATCATAGATACAAAGAGCTTTAAGTGCAGGTAATTTTGCCCAAATGTGGCCCCTCCTAAATAATTCAATTCTGGAAAACGGCGTCACCACCACCACCACCCCCAAACAGAGACCCTACTGTCTGGCGTAATGTCCCGCCTCCCAGCACTTCTCTGCTCCTATTGGATGATCTTTCGGACGTCACCTCGCCTCATTGGTCCGCGACATGGCACTCAAACCCAACACGGAACTGAACGAGGAAGCGGCAGACAAAAACAAGAGATAGCAGTGCTACTACGGGATTGAAAACACAATTACAGATGTTGTGGTTGGCTCACAAGGTGAAAGTATGTTCAGTTACTTTGGAACACGTGTCTGTGTTGTCCCGTTTGGTTATATAACTGATAAAAACATGGTTTAACGGTTTACGTTCCTTGAAAGCCTGAGCTTCAGGTAACTAGCATACGCCCCTGCGTCAAAAAGTGGGTAAGGCTGCGTATTTATCATGTAGTTAGTTTAATTGAATCACTCTGTAGAACAAAACTAGAGGGCCCTCACAGCTCCTCGTGAATTTGTTCTCTATCTATCTGTAAACAGACTCCAGCTGTAATCTGGACTTTTGATTGAGAGCTACAGGTTTTGGCCACTTGACTGACAGGCCTAGTGGGTGTGAAGTTGCTGGGCAGCGTGTTGGTCACGCCTCGTTTCTGTATATTTTAATGTTCACAATCAGTGTATCAGCATTTAAACATAAAATACCAATGTCAATATTGATGTCACATATCACATATTTATCCACCGTTATCAGATGATACGTTACTGCTATGTAGTTTTGTGAGCATGTTAGTACAAATGCAGGTGAGGTTACTAAGTGTTTTGTGAATAATTGATCATTCGTTTTGTCTATTAAGTGTCAGAAAATGATAGCAAAGCAGAGCCAAAAGAAACAAATTGAAATTGGCTGTTTTGTCCGACCATCAGTCAAAAAAGATATTCAGTTTACTATCATATAGGACAAAGATCAGCAAATACTCACATTTGAGAAGCTGGAACAAGCAATTGTTTGGCATTTTTGATTGAAAATTTCTGTTCTGATCAACTTAACAATGAACCATTTCAGATCTACTTTTATTATATTTCGGGCTGGACAATAATACAATATTTTTGTTTATCATCTTTCAGCAGAATCATGATGATATTAATTTATTATGATATTGTATATTTATCTTGTCCAAATTAATGATTCTTAAGCTGTAATTAAAAATGAATGAAATTAGTAATTGAAGTTCTTGTCTTACACAAAGAGTTTTGTCTGATGTAATGCATAATGGTGTCATTGCTTTGAACTTCAGTTTGATTATTCTTCTGCGATTTGTGCACACATTTGCAATATTATGATAAATATTGGAAAATGTCTTTATTAATATTGTGATAATAAGTTCAACCTTATCATCCAGCCCTAGTTGTATTAAACCACAAAATTGCTAAACCCACAATTGGGCCAAATATGAGCAGTAAAAATAACATTGGACAAGTACAGTGTTGCTTTTTATAAAGGTATCAGCCAGCCAATAGTGACAGTGTGCTGATATACTGTACATGCTGGTGTAACTCCACTTGTAGAAAACAAGCAGTACTTTGTCCCTAACATTGCAGTTAAGAACCTGTAAGATGATACCAACGAATTCCTCTCACTTTGCTATTTTTGATTCTTTCACAGAAAAATGTCAACTAAGGAGGGTGGAGAAGGTAAAAATGGTCAACCTGTGGCCATGTCGCCTGAAAGAATGGCCACTGACAAAAGCAGAGAAAACCAGAACCAGTGTGAAGTCGAGGCAACAGGGGGCACCACAGACACCAGCACAAGAGAAAAAAACTTGGCTTTGCTTAAAGCTCACTCTCTTGATGTGAAGTTCGACGTCGGAGAGGAGTATGATGTTATAGAGACCATCGGCACAGGGGCTTATGGCGTCGTTTCATCTGCCAGGAGAAGGGACAATGGTAAGGCTGATTTGATGAATAAAACACACATAACTCATTCTGTGTGCACTACAATGCTCAATGTTAAATGTGGAAATTCATTATCAGTTAACATTGTCATTCACACTCAGTTGTACACTCTGTTTTTTCATGGGGGCTTATTTACATTTCACAGGCCAGCAGGTGGCGATAAAGAAGATCTCCAATGCCTTTGAAGTGGTGACGAACGCCAAACGCACGTTGCGAGAGCTGAAGATTCTCAAGCACTTCAAACATGACAACATTATCGCCATCAAAGACATCCTGCAGCCTAACCTTGCTCACTCTGCCTTCAAGTCTGTGTATGTACTTTTTTATTTTCATTGTAACTTTGGTGGCAAATAACTCGTGCACAAGGTTTCTCCTCAGGCGAGAAAAGTCTGTAGAACTGTACATTTATTGATAAAGTAAATATCTGGAAACTTTGGAGAGTTTCACAGAAATTGGATGAACTTTTCTGAGGCCAGTTATTAGGGTTAAGGTATGCATACAGTTCAATTTGCTGTATGAAGCCTTTGAGGACAATCCACCACAACACATTACTACTAGAATATTTTTTCACATGGCTACAGTTCACTTTCAGTAGTCAGTAAATCAACATGACTTCAGTTCATATAGAGAAGTGAGCAGACTGCCAAACTGTTGTGAGCTCACTTCACTTTTCCACTTCCCATGTGTGCAGGTACGTGGTGCTGGACCTCATGGAGAGTGACTTGCACCAGATCATACACTCTGCCCAGACCCTCACCTCAGAGCACACACGCTACTTTCTGTACCAGCTCCTCCGTGGCCTTAAGTATGTGCACTCTGCCAACGTCATCCACCGTGACCTCAAACCCTCCAACCTGTTGGTGAACGAGAACTGTGAGCTAAAAATTGGTGACTTCGGCATGGCGCGGGGTCTAAGTTCACACCCTGAGGAGTCTCATTCCTTCATGACTGAATATGTGGCGACACGATGGTACCGTGCTCCTGAACTCCTGCTGTCCCTGAATCACTATAGTTTGGCCATTGACTTGTGGTCTGTGGGCTGCATCTTTGCGGAAATGTTGGGGCGCAAGCAGCTTTTTCCTGGGAAGCACTATGTCCACCAGCTCCAGCTCATTTTGTCTGTGTTAGGCACTCCTCCTGAGGGGCTGATTGGTGCTATTAGGGCTGACAGAGTACGCTCCTATGTTCAGAGTCTTCCATCACGGTCTGCTGTGCCTTTGGCCAAACTGTACCCACAAGCTGAACTAGAGGCTTTGGACCTGCTGGCAGCCATGTTGCGCTTTGACCCTCGTGAGAGAATCAGTGTGACTCAAGCGCTGGAGCATCCTTACCTGGCCAAGTACCACGACCCAGATGATGAGCCAATTTGCGTGCCAGCTTTTGACTTTGAATTTGACAAGCTCCCAATGAACAAGGAGCAAATTAAAGAGGCGATTTTGATGGAGATCCAGGACTTTCATCAAAACAAACAGGGCTGTCGTCAGAGACTGCAGTTCAGGCCCTTGGCGAGGGCGAACGGCAGAGCTGCAGCACAAAGCAGTAACCAGTGTAATGCTCAGCCCTCGACTGTTAATCTGAGCAAATCAACACTGGTTCCAATGGCACAACACCCACAAGCAGCACAGATCCAGCAACAGCAAATGAGAGAAGTGAAATCTCAACAGCAACAAGACCACACACCAGCAGAAGTGAGCCATACATTTACAAATCAGATGCAAACCTTTAATAAGCCAACCCTTTTAGAAGTTGCCCCTCCTCATGTGACCCATAATTTGCCTCTCCTCTCTAAAAGTGAAAGTGGCCCAGTTGATGTGGACATGCCCAGTGCCAACTCAGACAGCGGCCAGCCAGAGACTATAGATTTAACAACACCAGTGTCTACTCAGGACACTCCATCAGAAACAATGAGAGACAGCGAGGTACAGGAGCAGCTAACCAGCAGTCAGACTCCTCTGACTCAGCCTACCCAGAGCCAGTCCATGACCCAGGCTCCCACCTCCATTCCTGCAACGCCAGCACAGACCATGACTCCCCTACCCACCACTGTGCCTTCCCTTTCTCTCTCTGTGGCACAGGCCCAGTCACTGTCTCAGTCCCTTTCACAGTCACTGTCCAAGAATGCCAGGCCTCCCCCAGGTGCAGGAGAGGGAGCCAGAAAAGAAGGAGCCATTTCAGAGGATACTAAAGCTGCACTTAAAGCAGCTTTATTGAAATCAGCTCTCAGACATAAAGCCAGGGGTGGTAAGTTCATTGTTTTCCACATCTACTTATATCACTGACATGTCATTCTTTAGACCACCTTCATCTGAATTTGATATCTTCATTGCAGATGGAGGTACCTCTGCTCTGGGCATTGACGCTGGTGCAGGAGGAGGTGTATCGTCCTCCCTGTCTTCTGTTCCAGAGTCACGTCGGCCTGTCACAGCCCAGGAGCGTCAACGCGAAAGAGAGGAGAAAAGAAGGAAGAGGCAGGAACGGGCAAGAGAGAGGGAGAGGAAAATGAAGGAAAAGGAGAAAAGAGAGGGAAGGCAGGGGGACTCGCTGGGTGGGGTTCTGCTGAGTGACAACGACAAAAGCCTTCTGCAGCGTTGGACAAAGATGATGGACAGACGCAATGAGAAATCTCAGACTCCTAATAACGATGGAGCGAAGAATAAGGACTGTAATGTGAACTCCCACCGGGGCGTAGCTATCAGTGATAACACTCAAGGACTGAACAATAAAACAGACAAAGAGGCGAGGAAGATTCAGTCTCATGAACCGTTAATATCTCAAGTTAAACCCAACCAGCCGGGCATGTTTCAGCCTCCCAGCACCCAGCAACCATCATTACTGTTCTCCATGAGCCAGAGGAAGCCTCCAGTGGATATAGTTGTTGCTGTAAGTGGAGGAATAGATATAATGACTGTCACTAGTGGCTTTGTTAAGAACAACACGCTCAAACCTCACAGTGAGAGCAATGGACAAAGGGGTTTCAACTGTTTGGGGAATTGGAGCAGTCAGCAATTAGAGACAAGACCACCACAACAACCACAACCAAACAGGAAACCGCAGCCTCCACCATCAAGCTTTCTTCAGCCCCAGCTCCAACCTCAGCCTCAAACCCAGCCTGACCCTCAACCTCAGTCGCAGCTGCTTCCTCTGGAGAGTTTTTTGACTAAAGCTACAACACTAACCACCAGAGAGACAAATGGGAGCTTGGATATCAGAGGCCAAAATAACCTCAACTCCCACCCAAACCCCTCGACTACAAGCGCTGGTCCGATGGAGAAGCTGTGTCCCACTGTAGGAGAGAAATCTGGACCACAGACAACAAATCCTCTTTGTGGTGCTTTAGGGGTGCCCTCACAGCCTCATCCCAGCTTAGGCTTCACAGATACAGGACAACAAGGGCCCTCCATTGCCCCTGACATCCATACAGTAACACTGCAGCTCTCAAAGTCCCAGGTGTGTCTCAGGTTTCTTCTGCAGCGTTTTGTCTTATAAAATATTCTATTCTTTTTTCTTTTTTTTTTTACCCAAGAGAAGCTGTATGTATTGACAGAGCACTGGTGTTGCTTTCATTATAGATGCTTTAAAAATATTTTCTTGAACATATATACCAGGCTTAAATGTCACAATCTTCTGCTTGCCTTGAACTGCTCTTAAGGATACAAAGTTCAGTTGACCCAATGTTTCCCCTTTTTCTCCCGTCAGGTAGAGGATGTTTTACCCCCTGTGTTCTCGGTCACCCCCAAAGGCAGTGGTGCTGGCTACGGCGTGGGCTTCGACCTGGATGACCTTCTTAACCAGTCTCTCACAGACCTGCAACACTGTGACCGGGACAGGTAAGGGGTACAGTGAGAGCTTGGTTTCTAATACTGCTTTCACAAAAAAAAAACAATGTCTGAAGTTTTACCCATTCATATCAGACTGTTATCTGCAGCGGTGTATATCTGGTAACCAGAGTTTAGGCAAACAGTTTTATTTTATCTTGTGCTTTCATTACGGTCTCATCTGTGTTGTGTCTCATGTTTTCACACCAGATTCATCATGATGGAAGCAGAAGAAGTTAACTCAAAAGAATAGGTTCAAATTTTTTCGAAGTGCTCACCTGCCATACCCATATTTACATTACAGCATAATTAGTCGCTGTAGCCTAATTGTTCCTCCTGTCCATACTGGCAGCCCCTTCTTAAAGCAGTTTCAATGTAAGGTGGGACAAAATGCACAGTCCTCGCTCTGTGCAGAGATGAATTCTAAAGTCCAGCTGAAGCCAATATGGTGCTGCAGCTGTCTGAGTTAGACAAGTTAAGTGAATATAATAAGTTAATAAGTTAGTCTTTTTAGTACCAAATACACCTGGCAAGTGCTTTATTATACTTGAACCATTTTTTTGCTCATATGCCAAGAGTAATTAGTTTAAGGCAGGCAAGTAATGATTATTTTCATCATCAATTAATCTGCCAAGTATTTTCTCGATTAATTAATTAAAAGGAAGAAGTGAAAAAATGCCCATCAGTATTTCCCAAAACCTGAACATATTTAAAAGTGTTGTGTCTGACCAAAAGTCAAAAAACATTTCATATTCAGTTCATTATCATATGTGAAGTACAAAAGCATCAAATAGTCACATTTGAGAAGGTGGAATCAGTGAAACATTTTGGCATTTTTTCCTGGAAAAATAGTTGCAGATTAATTTCCTGTTGATCAATTAATCGATTGTTTCAGCTCTATTTGGTTTAACAGTCTCAACAATGACAGTGTAATATAGAACAGAAATATGTTTGAGGTGTCCAAATCAGGAACTAGTATTTTCCATGGCAAGGGTATATAATTAAAATTTATAAATCATGCTCTACAATCATGTCAAAATCTTTTGCAGTTGATGAGACCCAAACTAACATCTGAAGGCTAATCTATATCTTCAAGAGTCATTGTAGGCCTATAATTATTATACAAATCAAATCAATCATAAAAATGCGTCTTAAAAATGCATCGGATATGTTTCTACTGTATATTTGACTTGAAGTATGGATTTGGGTTTATGATTTTTCCACAAAACGCTCAGTTATCTTAAAATTACATCGACTTGTTCTCACTCATTAAAGAATCCAGAATCTATAAACATGCAAATAATTTTAATTTGTGCTAGCTGTGTGTCACAAAATGATCTTGTATGTACACGTCTTAAATTTCTGTCTCAGATTTAAAGTGAGCACACTAACACTTTCCTCCTTCAGCAGATGAATGTAAAACCGGTTTCAAGTGTCAAACTCTGCACGTACATCATTCTGCACAGTCAAACATCCAAGTGATGCAACAACAAGCAAAACACATTTGAGTGGAGGGGGACTTTAAATGCTGCAAAGTGGGCTGCAGACATACATACATGTGTTGGCTCTTTTTTGTATGATCAAAAAGGGCCACTCTTAACGCTTTCTGTTTCTCTTCCCCTCCGTCAGTTACGACTCGGCCCCCCTCTCGGCCTCCCTCTTATCTGATTGGAGCGAAGTTCACCGCATGACTCCAGCTGATCTGGAATCACTGCAGCAGGAGTTGCAGCTTGGCTCTCCCATGATCCTCTCTGATACGATTCCCCCTGATGCCTGACTTTCACTTTCCCGAAATTTCAAAGACAACACTTGGATTTGTGTAAATGTTTGATTTTTTTTTTTAAGCATGAAAACCTCAAGTGAAGTTAAATTAATTTAAGAGCTAGCCTTTTTTTAATAGGCACTACCACTTTTTTTTACCATTATTACTTGTTATGCTTTCTTTATAATAAAGAAGAACTGTGTCATCACCCGTCTATGCCTCTGGACATTTAATGAACTACAGTAAAATCAGCATGTTCAATTTAAGATTAAGTTGGTTCTCTGTGAGGAAGGCTCTTTCAAAAGTACCTTAATTGATTTAACAGAAACACTTGAAATAACTATTAAAGGATTAAATCATGTGCATTTCTGAAATGTTGTGTGCTGATAATTAGGTAACATTTGTTCCAAGAAACAGGGTTGTTATTTCAAAAGGTAAGTGCTTTAGTATTTACAGTTGTAAGTGGATGTATTAGAGGTGGATATAAAAGACTTAAGAAAGCTTTGAAAGAACACAACTGAAGCTTTGATACTTGTAAAACATTTCCAAACTCAACTACCAGAAGTTGAACAGAGCACTGACCTGATTTTAAGAATCAAATTAACAATTTATTTCAAATACGGAACATCATTTATTTAGCTCATAATTGTGATTTAAAATACAAACCTATCAAAACTACTTTGAATCAAATTGATTCATAATCAGAGTTATAATTCTAAAAATGAAGATTATATTACATTTCATGTTCAATTGTTGAATAGTGCTTTTCAGGACACCTTTGGACTTCAATCAGACATAATTAATATCCTTCATTTGGCCCGGTTCACGTTCTGCCAGTTATCAAAGTGTCTTATCTCTGGAGCACGATCAGTAGAGTGGACAGACAGCTGACCAACACGGCAGCCCTCCCACACCTGTTCTGATCAGCTCGGCCATACAGCTGGATGTCCGGTATATTGTTTCTGATGAAGCTTGCGTAGCTGGTCAGTCTGGCATACACACCTGGCTGGTTTGAGTGAGCACAGCCCAGTCCAAAACTCACCACCCCAGCCTGCACCCAGGTCCCATTTACCATCTGGCAGACAAGGGGTCCTCCTGAATCACCCTGAAAAGATGACACACACAAACACACGCAGACTCATTCAGCTTTCACCACTGGGAGGTATCAAAGTGCTCAGAAAGAAGGTCTTACAAATTAGACAGCGGATGGATGCAGAAGAGAAGCAACCCAAGTTATTTTCAACGCAGGTTATTGTTTTGCTCGTGTATGCAAGCGTGTATTTGTGAATGTAAACACTGCATCACAAACAGCTGATCCAACAGTACCTGGCAGGAGTCCTTGCCGCCCTCCTGGTATCCAGCGCAGATCATGTCATTCAGGATGTCCACCTGCTCTGTCGGGTTTGTCTGGTACATGTCCTGACATGAACTCTGGGAGATGATTGGCACCTGCACTTCCTGCAGAGTCCCGACTCCTGGCAGAGGGACTGAGGGGAAATAAGAGGACAGATGGAGGATGAAGGACTGAGAGACTTCTTAATATCTGCAACTAAACAGGTGGTTAGTAAGTTTTTTTATTTTTCTACTATCCAGTATGGTTCAAAAGAAATGTCAATTTTTTGTATTTTTGTCCAGCATAAAGCTTCAATTATAAACATTTACACAGACATCTTGACTGTGTTTTATTTATTGTCCTTTTCCATTGTTGTATTGCTTTTTGTAGTTTGTCTTTGTGTATACATAACCTGTTCTGTTTACTCTGTCGTCTTTGTATTGTGTATATTTTTGCAAATATGTAAATCCGCTCACCATGCAAGTTATTTTGTTATTTTTAGTTTAGTTTTGTGATTAGCCATTTTTCTTTCTTCTTCCATTTATTGTGTGGGTATCTGTTGATC
This sequence comes from Macquaria ambigua, assembly GCA_008360985.2. Taxonomy (NCBI): domain Eukaryota; kingdom Metazoa; phylum Chordata; class Actinopteri; order Centrarchiformes; family Percichthyidae; genus Macquaria; species Macquaria ambigua. The sequence goes on from VMKM01000053.1 coordinate 764,671, forward strand.
TGGGAGGTAATGTGCTGCATACATTTACCTTAACAGGGATAAATAAATTTGTACTGCATTGAATTGAATTCTTTTAGGTGCAAATCTGTTGTAAATCAGTCCTGTGCTCGACATATTGATATACTAAAGCTGTGGAATTGAATACACTGCCAGTCTCTATTAAAAATATCCACAATGCACCGATCTTTGTGGAGGAAATGTTTCTAGGGCTGAAATCATTATCATAATAATAATATAACATTAATATATGACTATATGGCAAATATATGCAAACTGATGTTCAGTGCAATTAAGTGTGTTCCACTGTCATGCATTACATCTGACAAAACTGTTCACATGTGTAAAACAAAAACCTGTTTGGATGATTCATTTGACAACATTTAATAAAACAGTCTGATCACAACACGATACGATTCCACTGATAAACAAAAATATTTAATTATAACTCAGCCATAATGATTTCTACATATATTGTTCCTTTGTAGCAATATAAGGACTGGCTCCTATAACCCATCTGTTCCACCCTCTGCTGAAGAAAAACTGTAAATGATACCTATAGGAAAGAGAGAGTAAATAATTGAAAATGTATTACTACCTACTGTTCACTTTCTGACACCTGGACCTACACTTGGCACCTGTGCTTATGTTGAAAAAGCAACATTATTTTGATTTGACATGATTTTTTTCTATTCCTTTCAATCTTTGATATTCTTTTCTTTTACATGAATGGAAATGGATAATTCATTTGCATTTATTTGCAAGCCATAGTCCAAGAAAAATGAAAGGGCTTTTTTGGAGACTTGCTGAATAAAAAGTTAACTGCACACGTGGATGTGAAGAATTTTAGCAAGCCTTACCATCATCCCTGATGTTCCCCCAGCCTGTGACATAGCACAGCATGCCACTTGGGAACAGGGTGCCAGAGTCGGGCAAGCAGACAGGATTCACGTAATCTGTCCAGGTTATTGGGCTGGACAGCTGCACTAACGCCAAATCCTTCCCATTTTGAGGCTCGTCGTAACCGTCTGGAATCACCACCCGGCTCACACTATACGCTGACTGTTGCAAGTTGATGCCATTCAGCTGGTACCGGCCAGCGTAGATGACGTAAGAGCTCAAGTCGGATGGACTGAAAGAAGATAGAGGGACACTGAATGAAACCTTTATACTGGAAATGTGAAGCCTTTTTATAGTGACAAAAGGTATTTATTTGGCTTTACGACAAGCAGGTGCTCCTTGAAACTGGGCTTGATGTTTACCATATTTTTGGGAAATTATTTTGTAAAACATAAACAGTCCTGCACACTTGCACTCATATTTACAAAGACAGGCATCTAGTGAAACTAAATAAATCAAATGAATGAACAAAAGTCTGCAGGGTTTTTTTTTTTACAGTCAGAATTCTTGTCTATAACAGTTTCTGGTGTGCAAGAAACTGCTTCCTGTAGGCAAAAAAAAAAAAGAAAAAAAGGGAAAGATCTTACAAACAGAATCAGTTAGATGTTAAATATGATGGAGGTAAGTTTGCTCCATAGGCAAAAGAGGATATTTAAAAAACACACACTGCCTCAAAAAAAACAGATTCTCCTGAAGGGCTTTAGCAAAATTTCAGTGCCTATTTCAGTTCCAATAAAATGACTCAGACGGCTCACAAAAGAAGCAGAGCGCCTGTGGATCGGTGCTCAGCTGTGAGTTCACCTGCTGATTTTTATCCGTGGAGAGTTTTCTTACTTGGGGAAACAATGAGCAGCTGATAGGACCCAGTTCTCTGTGATGATGGAGCCCCCACAGATATGACTACCACCTGCCTGGAAGCGAGGGGAGAAAAAGAAGAGTGAGTCACCTCCATCACAGGCAAACCCCTCTCTCAGCAGGTCAGTACCTCCCCTAGACCTAGGCTAAACCACACTTATAACTACCCACAGGCAGAACTGATACTAAAGAAAATTAGATGCCATGGCTGAAGGTGTACCTGTACATCCACCTGCCACGGCCAAGCCCCATTTGTGGCGTCCATCCCTCCCACAATCCTGTTCTCCAGTAACGGTGGTCGGCCACATTCTTGGGCATAAGCAGCCAAAATACCTACATGTAAACATAAATGACATTTCTGATTCACTCTGACCGAAGCAGCTGGACTTTTTACAGTGCGACACAAAAATGTAGTTTTATTGAATTAGCTAATAGTACTCTTAGTATGTTTTACAGGTAGACAAAGAAGCAAACAGACATGGCGATGGCAAGGAGGAGATGGGGGGGGGGGATATCACGGTTGATACTCACCTGATACGCACCAAAAAATGGCAGGAAACTGTAATTTCGGCGACATTTTGCGAAGTTTCGCGGCACAAAATGTGTTTCAACTCCTAATGAAACACAACCAGCAATTATCTAAAAACCGAAGTCACGAAAAATCTATTTTTTTTCCTATAACGTTGCATCTACTTTCCCTCTTCTTCTGTTCTGTTATGACTAAAAGTCGATCAAAACAGGAATTTAAAAAAAGTTACTCCTTTCTCCTTTGTTAACATCACCGCTCCGTTCGTTTTACCGTCGACTAAATCGCTTAACGGAGCAAGCTTTCAAATAATGTATCAGGTAAATTCCAAGTAAACGTTTCGATCAGACACAGCTGGCTACCTGAGCACTCAACTACACCCAATGAAAACTCTTGTCCCGCCCTCATAACCCACCTGAGCCAATTAAATTAAAGGAATGTAACCGTGGACAAATCAGACTCTCCTACTGATTTGGTCACAGGTAAACTATTTTTTTCCGCTTTTTTTGCTGAATAAAATGGCCCTTTTCACTGTTCCGTCATTAAGCAAAGAATTTGCAAAACGCCTTCTCAAACCTTTTTGCATTTTTCTGTTTTATACAAGTTTTCTATCAATCCTAGACATTGGTAAGTAATAACATGCAGTTAGTCCATGTGTTTTTGATATTATACCCACTACTATATAACTGTTTTTATGTTGCATTGCAGCATTTACTTGACTTATATATATACTAAAATATATATTATATATGTTTTACTATGATGTATAACATGTTTTTTGACATGTTATTATATCAATAGCTTGATCAGACAGAAATATAATAATGTGTAGTAATATTATCATTTATCTTTACCTAAAAAATATCTGCTTCTGCAGGTAATTGCTGAATGCAATATTTTACAGCATATTCTTATTTTTCCTACAAATTTGCAGATACATGCGATCATGTCAAAGCTTTATCAAACTTTTAAAGATCAACTCTATACATGATCATCATGTATTTAAATGAGGATCAAAGATTAGCCTCTTCAAATGTGCAAATTCAGTTTAATCTAATAATGTCATTTATCTGGTTTCTGTTGTTTTTAACACACTTGACTGCCAACTGCACTCAACATTTCTGAGCAGTTTATGGCTAAAAAAACAACCACCACTGTCAACAACGTTAAATCATAAAACCATGCAGTTAGGTCATGTGTTTTACATTCTTCTTAAAAATTATTATTCCCTTGATTTTATATCAGTTTTTGATATTATACTTACTGCAATAGTCCTCACATTAATTCCAGGCATTAAACTCCATTCTTTAGAACTTGCTTAAACTGTTTTGAGGTTACACTGATATTCTTACTCAGTGTTTATAGGGACAAGGAGTAGTCCATGTTCCTAGCTTTCCTGGAGGAAAGTATAAACCAGTTTAACAGGTATCTGTCGTAGGAGAAGGAAGTGGGTCATATAGCACACATAAGATAAACAGCCTCCTAATAGGACACTCTGGTTGTAGGATAAAACACCCAGGTCAAAGGTCAAGCGCTGTCCTAAATTGGGTAGATGTGTGTATGTAATTGATTATATGTTTCTGCCGTTTCCAGCCCGAAATTACTTGAGCGTTTTATGTTTTTGGCTGGATTGTGAACATTAACACAACTCACTCCATCGGTTTTGAGAGGGTGCCACACATCTGGGCTGTGGTTATCCTATTTTTCTTACATGACACCAAGTGTTTATTCCTTCTGTCTGTCTATAAAGCTGTCTTTTTCCTTCCCTCTTTTCCTCTCTTCCCTCCCTCCCTCTATCCCTCCCTCCCTGCCTCCCCGCCCCAGGCAGTGTGTCTAGTTTCACAGAGCAATTGAAGGTGACAGGGACAGAGAGAGAGGGAGAGGGAGGGAGGGACAGAGGGAGGACACATCACAGTATCGCCTGGGGCTACACAACAGTAGAGGAAGAGCGAGAGATGGAGGGACAAAGAGAAAAGAGAGGAGAGACTCACAAAAGTACTCATAGGGAATTCCATAAACAGGTAATGGAGAAATAAAGTTACACACAAAGAGGTGAAATGTGTGTGAGTGAGTGTGTCACACATGCCTGCCGGTCAGCTGATATTCACTTTTTTTTTTTTTTTATCACTAACAGTGTCTTTTTGTGTGCGAGCCCCTTCCACTCTGTTCCCCTCACTCATAATATATGAACGCATTATAGGATCCAGTCAGTAAGAGCAATTATAATGCACTCCCGTTTGTTTTTATTTTAACGACTTGATGAATATTTGTCGTGGCATTGTAACCATGGTGACTGCCTCCACCACCGCCGCCGCTGCCTCCCCCCCTTCCCTCCCCTCCCAGCCCCGTCCACCACCCCTTCCCCATCCCCCCTTCAGCGCTGAAAAAGCAAGGGATGGCGAGAGAGAAAGAGAGAGAGAGGGAGAGAGAGAGGTGACAGGAATGAACTAACAAGATGCACTAAAAAAAATGCATGTCCTGGAGCTACATGAATCTTTGCAGTGAAGCACGCGTCGTCTCTCTCTCTCTCACACACACACACACACACACACACACACACACACACACACACACACACACATTATTGCACTCAGCACATAGGGATCACATAGGTTAAGCCACATTCCAACAACTGGAACACAATAAGATGCAACCATGATTTCTAAAAGAATAAAGGAAAACACAAAAGCGTTACCAGCTAGAAAACATGGGGTGGGATGAGAAGGGTGTGTGGGCGGTTAATACCATGTTTTTTAGGTTTAGTTTTAAATTAATCAAGCCGTTTTGTTACTCAACTTTCCCTCACTTACTTTCTTTCTTTGCCCCCATTTCCACGTTCAAAGTACATTTGCTCGTGTACTCTTCAAAAGTACAATTTTGAGGTACTTGTACATGAGTTTTTCCATTTTTTTTGTGCCACTTTATTCTTCTACTACATTTATTTGACAGATATAGTAACTGGTTACTTTGCAGATTATAATTTTACAAAAAACATATGATGATCTTGTCAAATATGAATTGTAATAGATGAAACTACCCAACGTTAGATAAAGTAGCTTAAATGAGCACCACCTCGACCAGCTATACACATTAAAATGATACTTATATGTTTATGCATCATTAATAATAATATATGTAATGATATATAGTCTTTCTGCATAATGAGCACCAGTTTTGATACTTAAAGTACATTTTGCTGATAATGCGTTTGTACTTTTACTTAAGTAAAATGTTGAATGCAGGACTTTTACTTAGTATTTTCATAGTGTGATGTTGGTACTTTAACTTAACTTAGGATCTGAATGCTTCTTCCAACACTGTTTTTACTCGTTTTTACCTTTGAACTTGTCAAGTCCTTTCCTTTCTCCAAGGCACGTCTCGGAGGAAAGTAACAGCGAAAGGGGGGGGGGGGGGACAGAGCAATGGGGGCAGCGGAGAAAGAATAGCATAGTATGAAAGAGAGAGGGAGCGACAGAGAGAAAGGGAGCGCAAAGTCTTGTCAACCGGAAATAAAACAAGCTGGCACCCTCCCCATCCCCAAGCCCCTACACCCACCCCAAAGTCACATACTTCCTCTTCACTCTCTCTATCTCTCTCCTCTGCCTCCCTGCTTCCATCTTCCATCTCTCTCTTCTCCTCTCCCTTCCGCTGCAAAGAGATATATTTAAACCCCGGTCCTACTCTGCTCTCGCTCTTTGACTCTACCATACATACCGTCATACCTGCGTCATTACTTACGCCTCACATCAGACCTATCTATCGCCAACGGTTTCTGTATGGTGCTGCTTTAACCCGCTCAGGGGCCAGACAATGCCTTTGTTTATTGTCCCATAGCTTTAAGCCCAGTGTGATATAGCAGGTTGAACAATACCTCTGTAGTCAGGGAACAATACCCAGGTGCTCTTGAAAAAAGCTGTTACTCAATCTCTGTGCATTTTTTAGCCCTTGTGTTAAAAAACAAACTGTGGTAACTTTACCTGTCCACCTTCAGCATCTTTACAGCACTGTAGGCCTAAAACACTGGTGCTAGGATTAAATAACTCAGTTCAAATGAGCACAATGTCAAACAGCTGATTAAAAATTAAGATGAGCTTAAACAATTAACATTAATCGGCTACTATTTTGCTAACTGATTCATCGTTTCAATCATTTTTTAAACAAAAATACCAAACAAATCTGAGAATGTGCTGCTTTTTCTGACATTAATGTAAATTGAATAGGCTATCTTTGGGTTTTGGACTGAGCGCCAAAAAAGGCAAATGAAGAATATTGTGACATTTTACAATATATTCTGGCGACTTATGGACCAAACAAATTAATCACGAAATTAATCAATAATGAAAACAGTTAGTTGCAGCCCAAGCTCAACGACAAACAAATGCAGAGCATGCTTTTGTAATACAGCATCATTGACTGACAATAACGAGAATTCTACTTATTTTATATCTGTATTATCATGTTATATTATGAAAATATTTTGGTTTTTGATGATGCTAGATGAGTTGAGTGGAATTATGTGTTATTACTTATCTTTATCGAACAAATATCTGGGGATTCAATAGGGTTAAATATTATTTCTTTAGACATAATATCACATTAATACATCAAATTAGATAAAATAATGCAATGAAACACGTTACCGATAAGCTGAATATTTCTCATCTTTACCTAACAAATAGCTGCTTGTAAAGAACTTTTAATATGTTTTAATGATTAATGATACAGACTGTAACATGATCTTTTGTAACATGACTTTTCATCTTTATCATATCAGTGTCTCAAATACATCAATAATAAAAGCAATAATATATTGTATTGTTAAGCCTAATATTACTACTTATCATTATCTTGAAATATGTCTTTATTACATTTAAATGTTTCTTTATGTTTGGCATCATATCAGTGGCTAAAGCAGATAGAAAAACCAATAATTGATGGATTATTAAGCCTAATATTTCTACTTATGATTGCCAAGAAATATCTCTTACTAGATACATTTGTTTTACTATGATGTATAAAACTATTTCTTACTTCAGCAGCTTAAACAGATTAGAAAAAATCAATACAACAATGTATTGTTAAGCCTAATATTAATTTCCTAATAATCCTATAATTCACAATAATCTCTAAATATATCTATTAGCTGAATTCAGTATTTTACAATAGCAACAATACAATACAATAGCAGATACATGTGGACATGTCAAAGCTTTATCAAAGTTTTAAAACATCTCTTTTAAGTATCCAAACGAGGATCAATGGAAATGAGTCCTTACTGGTGTGAACATTAAGTTTAGTCTAATAATGTCAGTTGTCTGGTTGCACATATGTTTGCACACTTGACTGCCAATTATAGTCAGTATTTATGAGCAATTTATGGTTAAAATTGAATTCCATCATCTATTTATCATCTACTATCTCTCCATTATCTGTGCTTTATGCTCTGCTCTCTCGGCCTCCCCTCCTCCTCTCGCTGGCATTAAGTTCAAACTTGACACTGATGTTGACTCACTTTGTCACCCCTCGGTGGCTCCCTCTCTCTCTCTTTCTCTCTCTCTCTCTCTCTCTCTCTCTCTCTCCATCGCTTGGAGGACAAGAGTGCCCGCAGACGCATTTCTCTCCAGAGCCCCCCCTCCTCTCCCTCTCTCACTCTCTCTCACCCTGTCTAACTCTCTCCATCTCTCTCCTACTCTCTCCTTTACACACACACAGTATTGTCAACAAAGCTGGAGAACAAGGGACGTTGGGGGGAACAGGGGAATAAAGGTCCACAGAGGAGGAAAGTAATACACAGGACCCCCGCCATCATTTCACCTGGACACTTGGTAAGTTTGCAAAAATCGAGTCTTTCCGGTGCTTTTATGTGTATCGTTCTGTTGCTGAGATCACTCCATTAACATGGACGACAAGTTACTTCGCCGCCGACATCGTTCATAAAATAATTTCTGGAATTTAATTGAAAATCGGATGAATAAATTGTTGTGCTGCTTCGTCCGTATGAATGAAGTTTGACCTTTGACATCGTGCTGCTGCAGTAGTTTGTGAGATTTGGCTCATACCTTTGCATCTCTTTCTGTCTCTCCAAAGAGGACATTTCCAAAAAAAAGGGGATGTAAGATAAGATGAGAGAGGAAGAGAAAAGCTGTTATTCATCTAAGACTTAGAGATATATTTATGTAGTCAGATAATGATGTTTAAGGACACACTTTATGTCTTAGGCTGAAAGTTAAACAGGGTCTTGGTTCAAATGTTTTATGGGAGATCTTATTGATGAAGCTGCTGTGTGTGTGCGTGTGTGTGTGTGTGTGTGTTCGATGCCAGTTTGTGGCTACATATAAATGCAGTGTCTTTTCATGCATACGTGTGTGTGCAGTCATGCTCGTGCTTACCAGCAAAGACAGAGCTAAAAGCAAGTAGCATAATAAATGTCATGGCTTTCAAAGTTGGTTCTAATGTACCTTCGCTCCCCATAGTATACTAGCATACCAATGTATAACACACACGTTACGACAGCGGGCATGTAACTAACTCCATTTCTGTCTGTCATCATGAGGCTAATTCACCACAATGCCGACCATGTGTGAACTCATGCGATATGAACCCCTCCTTCTTCTCCTCTTCGTCCCCCCCACCCACCCCCTCCAGGAGGAAGAATTGGAGGATCGAAGGAGGGAGCCAAAGGTGACAGCAAACAGGGGTGGACACGCACAGGACAGGACTCCTTTATTTCTCTTCATGGTGGTTTGGACACTCGTAGTATGTATGAGAAGTTAACCATGCTGAACCTGCAGAGCGGCTCAAACTGGAGTGGGCCTAACAACTGGTACCATGACCCCACCGGCGTTCAGACACAACACAGCACAGGTGAGGGGACATTTTCAACTCAATGCTCACTGATCATCAGTTAAATCTACCAGTTGGCACTTGTGGCACCAACTTCCTGTTAGTCCGTAGCATGAATCTCACATTTTGTTGTTGTAATTTGTGACGCTCCGCTCCGTGGTAGGGATTTTCTTGACACTCCCACATCTCTTTTGTCACCTTCCTCTCTGCCAGTGTCTGAGGGCTGTCTGCTGGACACCGAGGGCAGCATGGGGGGAGAGGCAGGGGGAGGGGGAACGGGCAGAAGGGGAGGAGTCCCCGTGGAGAGGGACGAGGGCGAGGAGTCTCAGCTGAGGCTGCAGCTCAAGAGGAAGCTGCAGAGGAACAGGACCAGCTTCACACAGGAGCAGATCGAGGCTCTGGAGAAAGGTCAGGCCATGCAAGCAAGCACGAACAGGCGCTCTCTTTGCTTTTCAGCCAATCGCCGCCCTCCAGGGGCGCGAGTCAGACCAGAGTGTGTCATGACGCAGCTTGGTCTGCTGCTTTTTTCCCCTGCCAACACCTTTGTTATGGGATTATAGTCTTTACACCTTTTTTACAGCCTTTTGGTAAATAGCAGGAGACATAAATATGAGAAATTACAAACATGTTACACAAAAACAAAGCTGTTTGTCAGGCATTGTGCCTGATTACTGATTTAAGGTACATGAAACACTAGAGATATTTTGGCAGGACAGGATTTTTATCAATCCCTGCAAGGGAGAGCAAGCATTACCACCCATGATCACTTCCAGATGCAAATGATCCAGAATCTTAACTCCACAAATATTCCTGATGTGCTCCAAAAAGCCTCTGGCTGTGTGTACAGCAGAGTTTTGATAATGCATCATTACTGTGGTTGTATTATGCAGTGAGATCTGGCCCTCGTAGCCCGATATCCGCTGAGAGGGATCAGAAAGCCACCCTTGACTGGATATGGCTGCAGCAGGCCCTTGAGCTAAATAAGGACGCAATGTCCACTGTGCAGCCGAGTGGAAATGTATCACTGTGGTCACTCTGTGCAAATGACATTAATGAGGTACACTGACCTCAGTGCACGGCCAAGGCACAATAACAATCATGTGTTGACACAGACGCCAATTATAACCAAGCCAATTATAGCAATTTGTGAGACGGGCTTAATTTATAGAGCTGTCGTTATCGTTGTGCAATATGGATTTATTAACCATGTGTTACATGTGTTGTTATTAACAGCGCTGCTAATCTGTTGACATTATATGCTCAGCAATATAAAAAAAAACATAACCACCCATCCTGCTGCCTTTTCAGATGCAACCAACTCTGATTAATTTGTTTTGGTTTCTCTGTTGACATTTTATTGACGTGCTAAACTAATGTTAAGCATCATAAATGCAGACAGTTCAATCTATAAAGACGTCTCCATGTAGACCTGAAACTTCAGAGTTCATTAGGATGACTCAGACTGTCAGTTTGAGGGTGAGGCATATTCTCATTTTGACTTGTCAACAACAAAAATGTCAGCAGTTTGCCAGCTATAAATTAACTGCCACAATGAGAAATGATACTCTGAAACAGAAAGTCTCATTGATACGAACTCACTGCTGTTTAAACAACCGCTGAGTCAGGAGTTCACTTACCTCAAACCTCTGTGTCTGTTATATGCTGTGAGTCATTACCAAATAGTAATACTGATCATTTTAAAATGCGTTATGCTGATAAGTGAGAATTGGGAGATTAAATTGTGACAAAATGAAAACCGATAAGTATTTTTTTTCAGTTTAGTTTTAGTCAACCTAAGTGCAGCGTCTCAACTTGAATCCTTTCATTTGAACTTTCTGCGTCTTCCATAATGATAAATAATTTATACAAAGTGCAACAGATAAATATTTCAAATGTGGTTGTAAGGATACATCTCAGCTTCCTGAATTTGTATACTCCATGGCAAGATAATTAGAGAAGCTGATCTTAAGCAGTAATTACCTGATATGCAGGTTAATATCTGTCAAAATAATCAGATAATTAATAGGTGGTTAAAATTCATTTTCACTTGAATCTACGTAAAGCTTGAATTTACCGAACATAAATAGACAGATGCACAGATGAATGCAAAATACGTTAACACAGCGCAGCAAGGGTTATCAGGCGAGCTGCTCTCCAGTAGTCATGTCATCCTCGATTAAGACTCACACTGTGTGTTTGACATTAGTTAATATCTTCCACAGAGTTTGAAAGGACACATTACCCAGACGTCTTTGCGAGGGAGAGATTGGCAAACAAGATTGATTTACCAGAGGCCAGGATACAGGTAAGGGAACTGATGCTCAACCTGTAACAACATGTTTTATATATATATATATATATATACATATATATATATATCCCTACATGATAAAGAGACCTCTTTGATTGACAGGTATGGTTCTCAAACCGAAGAGCCAAGTGGAGGAGGGAGGAGAAGCTGCGCAATCAAAGGAGGTCAGGGGGTGTGACTTCCTGTTCCCAGAGCCAAGCCCCTCTGACCACTTCCTTCAACACATCTGTCTATCATCAGCAGCACGGCAGCAGTTCAGGTAAACACCACGCCGCTACACTGCAAGACGACCGTTTGATTTGACTCGTATTTACTCTCTCTTATTAAAATATACTGTCTGTGTTCATTGGCTCATTCTTACAGAACATCAATGATACCTAAAGATTTTACATTTGCTCTCTATGATTTATACATTTATCCTAATTTAATATATAACTAGTTTATAATTACAAACTTCAGAGCTCCCCTGCGACATTTGCAAGCAGGCAAACCATTAGAGTTTCTACATTAGAGCGCATATATATTACAACATTTCCACTGCGAGCTGGTGCCATCACGTGTGTGTGTGTGTGTGTGTGTGTGTGTGCTTACCATCTCGTTCTGTGTGTCTCTCTCCAGGGTCCATGTTGAGTCAGGCTGAGTCGTCCCTGCCCAGCTACAGCTCCCTGTCAGTTTTCTCATCTGGAGTCCAGGTTGGACATTCATCATTCATCATTCATCAGCACCTTCCAAACTTTTCCAAAGCAGGTCACCGTCTCACAGCAGAACCTGTTTATTAACTCCTTTACATCAAGGGTATAAAACATACGATAATGAAAATAAATACATAAATAAATAAATACTACTGAAGATATTACTACTACTGCTATGACTACTACTTCTAATATTAATAATAATAACATAATTTATTATTATTATTATTATCACAATTCTTAATATTGCTGTTGTCCAAAGCTGTTGTCAAATTGTACTAACAATTATAATAACATAAATAACAAATTCATGTCATTATTATTCAATAATAATAATAATAATAATAATAATAATTACAAGGTAACCTAAATGTAACACACAAAGCTGAAAAGAGGCAGAAGGAAGCAAATCTGGAAATATATAAATTATACAGTGATTTAAGTTTGATTTTGACTTTCTTGAAGAGGCAAAAAAGTGGCAAAACGTCAAAAACAATCTCTCAAATCTTGATTCTGATTAGGTTTAATTGTGACATTAGTACAGAAAAATAGCTTCTCCCATTACTCCATAAGACTGCCAATTGGAAGGCTTCCTGTTGATGATGGAAATTGAACTATTCATTACAATGAAAATGTCACTGGGAGGTTGTTTGCATGGGTTCAGGCAGAGCACCCACTACAGGAAACTGGAGATGCACATTTGTTTTTGTGACTACTTACAACACCGTCTTTGTCCGTGAAAGTCTATCAAGCAGGACACTGTGTGATGAACACAAACAATCAGTGGGTCAAAAGATTTTTGCAGGCATAGCCTGATTGTTTGGGGATCATCAGTAATGAAATCAATTTTAAAACTAGATGGTTTCCAGCATTCTGTACAACCTGGAGACATTTTTGGCAGAAGCAGCAGTTACAAAGCAGCCTAATCGAGATACATTTTGTTAGGGACAAACACACAACGCATATCATCCACACTGCTTCGATTGTACCAAATTATCATCCCAGCCTCAACAGCAGCATGAAAATACACACTTCTTGTTTTACATGAATGTTAAGATACGTGCTCTATGAAATGTCATGCACAAACTGAAAAGTCAGCTCACTGCAATTTATGAATAAAATATGATTTAATCCACAGATGTTAAATAATATTTTCTGTGTAAGTCACAGTGAGCAGACTTTTCAGTTTGTCTCTTGTTTCTTGTTTTAATGATCCTTTATTCTTTGTTTGAATACTCATTAGCTTCCACAAAGTGGTTGGTAGTCTTCCAGGGCTCTACACACACAATAGTAATAACAAAAAACAACAATTTAAAATAACTATCAATGGAATAAGATCAAATATAAAATATAAATATAAAGATCAGAAAATAAGTGAAACAATTTTGCATGTAAGACAAAGAATGTGGGCTGCTGCTGCGCTGCACTCCTACCATACAATACTACTCTGGCGCCTCCATGTGGTTAAACTGAAACCATGCAGTTTACAGTACATACTGTAGTGCACAGCAGTGGCTATATACAACTTTAAAAAAGAAGTTTTGTGAGACAACATAGTCATTTTTTGTTGTTTCAGTATGAATCTAACCCATATCTTCCTTCACTCCTCCACTCTCAGTCTATTCCTCCCCAGTCGGCCTCTTCCTACTCCTGCATGTTACCTCCATCCCCCTCTGCCCCTCGCAGCTTTGACTCATCGGCGTACTCCTCCCCTCATCTGCAGACTCCGCCCTCGGCCAACTCCAACACCGGTGAGTGTTTCTGAGGTAGTAGACATGGGTTTATCTAACAGGGGCGGAAACACTTACTTTATGTCTGTCTGTTATCTCTGACTGCACGGTAAATGAAACCCCACAGACTAACTATCTGTCTCTGTGTTTCTTCTCCCTCTCTTCCATTCAGGGCTCATATCGCCCGGCGTGTCAGTGCCGGTCCAGGTTCCAGGAACCGAGCAGCAGGGCATGGGTCATAACCTGGGTCAGTACTGGGCCAGATTACAGTGAACAACAGACAATCGCTGCCAAACCGGCAACACGAAAGAAGAAGGGAAAAAAAGGGCAAAGGGCATGTAACAAAAAAGTGTCAAGAAAACAATATGGGGACACACGGGTTTTAAGGAAGCACAGGACTGAGCTATAGAGGGGCCTCAATGATTGCAGACCCCGAAATGCATTAAATGTTTACAAATTCAGCCAAGAGCAGCTTTGGTTGCACTTGACAGTACTCTGGTCATACTGGTATTTGCTTAGTACTATCAGGTTGCACTTGGATAATGTGGTAATCATAGGGTTGAGGTCAGGATTATGATTAATTTGAGGTGTGTTTAGGATTAAAATAGAGTCAGGATTAGGATCAGGCTAAAGTCAGGGTTTAGGTTGCACTGTCTGTGGAGATGCAACAAGTGAAGTGTTTTTTAATCACCTGATAGTTGAGAATTAGGATTGGACTGTTCAAAAGTTTAACCAATATTTTATTGTGTTGAGCATGTTGGCTTTTACTTACTGAAAGTTTCATGATCCAAAAACAAAGCACAACAAAGAAACAGGGAAAAAGAAAATGTACTCTTTATCACACAGAGCTCTAAAAAGCCAGTAAGTGGAGTTTAGATTATTTTGTCACACATGTTTTAACAAACGTTATCCATAGAGGTGGCAGAAGACTGCTGTGAGGTTTGAATTATTAACAGTTAAGGAAGTTGACCTGGCGCTACGGCGAGCTCTCAGCCCACAAACATAAGATAAACTTAAATGTCTCCCAAGTTTATTTAAAAAATCAATGAAAAACTGCTTAATGAACTGCAGCCTTGAAGTTTTCAAATATCAAAAGTGGAAACAATTTTTCACTCGTACATGCTGAGCAAATGGCAGGGTTATAATTATAATTCTACCATGCAGAAATGCTTTGATAAGTGATTCAGTGGTACTAAGTAAATGCCAGCAGATGTCTGAATTGTGAAGTGTAACCACAGTTTCTTGTTACTTGAGCAGCTCAATGATATTGTGATAGCGAGCTTGTTCCCAAAGCATACGCTGTGTGAGGCTATTGTGAAGATTTTAGACTTGCTTATGGCAATCACTTTTACTAAAACTAAAAAAAAGTACCATAAAAAAGAAGTTAACCCTACCTACCCTGCCAGCAACATTACACTAAAACTGATACTGCATATTTTTGTACAGACATCTGTGTATGATGAAGATAACTGTGGAATATTGTCAGATATTATTGGAGGGAAGAATGTAGCACGTTGTGGACTCAAATCATCCTGAAAGCACAAATTTAATTTGTTAAAATAAACTATTAGGGATGCACCAGATCAATATTGGTATCAGATATTGTCTGATACTAAGCTAAACATGAAAATATTACATATTTACAGGTATCACAGATTTTTGCCAAAAACTACAGTAAAGCAATTTTCTTTTTCTTTTATATATACAGTATATATATGTATATGAGTACATCATTTTATTATCCGATCCATCAAAAAACAGAAGCAATTCCGTCACAGAATTAGCAGTGATACGTACTTGGATCGGCAGGGAATAATTGATGAACCATATCCATCAGCCAGCGACAATCAAGCATCATTACACAGCAAACAAAAAAGAGGCTGTCTTCAACCCATCAAATGCAAACACCTGCTTGCGAGGCTGACAATCAAAGCTGGAGGTAGAGGAGATAAAAATGGAAAAAACTGTGAAATTATTGCAACACTGTCCATACAATAGAAATGACATTATCAACCGTGCATGACCAAAACAAGCCGCTATAGACAATCAGCTACTCGCAGAAATGAATCGAATATTGTACAAAAGCATTACTGTACTTTCCTCTATTGGTTTTGTTGCTGCATCTCAGTTTAAACTCATATGAAATGTCTTTCAACTCATTTATTTGTCTTTTCACTCGTTCACATAAGTCCTCTGTGTTGTTTCTGTTGTTGTGTGTTGTGTTAGTACTGTATAGCTACCAAGAGTCAACCCTTTTGTGAAGGCCTTGGATCCCTTTAATGAAAATAAAACTGTGTGTAATGAATTTAAATTCAAAGGTCTTTATTTCTGATGTTGTATTACATTTTCTTTACCGTCCATGTGGTTCAAGATAAAAAAAATAGGTTGATAATTTAACATGACAGTATGACTTGATGTTTGACAAATGCGATTCTTAAGAAAATCGTTATCATTATGCAAATAAAATAAAAATTTTAATCACATTTTTGGGTAAATTCAATATGATGGGAAAAATAATGTTTGGAGTCAATTAAATTCTTTTTACTGGGGGGGGCAACTGGGGCAGTGGTAACATTAATCAACACAATGAATGTGATGAGATAAGAAGATTTGGTTTATTTAAAGCTGTAATCAATATTTGTATATCAGCAGTGGACCACATGTATGTAAAAGGGGTCGCTCATAGTGATGAACCCACAAAGGATTTTCACCAAACTTTGCTGTTTACGGTTTACTCTTTACAGCCGCAGGCAGCTGTTTTTAGTGAATAAGCTCTAAAAACCCACTGTACACTACCTGCCCAGCACTTAACAACAGACTGACAAAGTTAGTGACTAGCTGGTGAACATAGTGAAGCATTTTGTAGGTAAAGAGTCAGATATTTCCTCCGGGACTTGATGGAGAGCAAAACACAGTTTAAGGAGAGTGAATATTGGACCTGCTTTAATCAGGTTTCCAGAAACACGACTCCAAATGAATACTAATGTTGCTCCGTATCTGCTGGATGTGTAAATGGGAAACCATTTGTTGACAAGTTTGCCGTATCAACTCAAAAGGTGATAATATGTCAGTGTTGTGTTTACAGCTTGGTTTATGCTGCCCCCAAGTGGCCAAAACAGTTATTAAAACATTTTGTGCTAATGGCATGACTCACTTGGGCCCTGGAGGACAGAAATTAAAGAAGGGAGAGGAGGAAGAGGGGGAGGGAGGGAGAGGGAAAGATAATACCAGTGATGCTTTGCAGAGAGAATGAACCCACGGACATAATGGGACTCTCAGATGAGATGTGAGATGCCGGTGCACTCCTAATGCAGCGTCATCAATTCCTCTCAAATGTATTGTAAGTGCTTTGTGTTGAATAATACTAGCAAAATAGTTCTTGTTGAAAATGATAACTACCTTTAAAGCTTCATTTTTAAAAGTATTTCAACTGACACTGTTGCAGATTCACTCTGATTTTTCCCCATGATGATTAATATGGAAATCCAAGGGGGCCAATATTAAAATGAATTTATCTAATCAAATTGAAATTTCATTTTCACTTTGTCTGAAATCCCATTTTCATTGTCATGTTTAAAAATGTACAATTACTGCCAAAATTAGAATTAAAATGAAAACATTACAGTAATAATATACAGTACCAGTCACTTGAATGGGAAAGTGTGTCCAAACATTTGACTGGTACCCCAAGAGCCCTGTCATGTAGAGACAAAAGCTGGTGCTAAAACTTTATCACTTTAGTTTATACTGTGCTCACATGGTGCTTTTTTTCTAAATAAAGTTGTGTTGTGTTACTCCAGTAAAGGAGTACTGTTTGGTTTCTGGGTCTCTGTGCTGTATGCACTGTACTTGATGGGAACTTGTAGGCAACAGGGGCCCAACAACAAATGTTTGCCCCTTGGCCCCTGAACAGGTTAATTCAGCCATTCTCAGATGATATGGCAGCATGGCACTTGCTTTGTCTTTTAGAGCTTTGATTAACCAGGAAGATCCATCCAAAAGTTGGACCACTTACCCTCTGGAACAGGGCTGTAGAGCATCTGGACCAAAATCCATTTATTTATCATTTATCTATTAACAACTGATCAACATTTACAAACGGAGAGTTCATGGATTATTGTAAGAAGCCTTTATTAATAACTCAACATTTATAATACCAGATAGCTTATTAGGAATTGGTTCCTGTTAAGGGCTTATAACTTGTACTATATAACTCATTCATTAACTATTAATAAAGCCATTACAGACTATAAACTCTTTATAGAAGGAAGTATATTATAAAGTGGAACCAAATTCATTTTTTATTTTTAGCAGATGGAGGAGAAACTGATTGTTGCTGTGACTGGTGTAAACGCCTGTCTTGTATTGCATCATTGTTGCATCAGAGTTTTGGGGTCATTTAACCTTCTCACCTGTACCTGAAGCAACTCGCACCAGCGCACCAACTGTCGACCAGAAATCTGTATGATGCGCGCACTACCGGCGGATAAAGGAAAGCCACATCTAACGACTTGTGAGCAGCAGCTGTCAGTGAGTGTGAGGGAGGGCAGAGACACAGAGAGTCGACTGATCGATCAGCCAAGCCTAGTCCCGAGAGAGGATGAAGCTTCAGAGGAGAGACAACGGTGAGCTTTGTTTCACTTCTCTTGGCTTTGAGATGGTTTGGAGGAAGCTGCTGCAGTTAGGAACGAGAAATGTCTCGGTTTCCTCTTAATAATCAGTATTCTGATAATAATGGAGCGTTTCTTTGCAGTGGCTGGAATGGAGTTGGGTGTCCTGCTGTTGATGGCTTTGACCGTAACGGGAAGCTCATCAGCAGGGCCAGACCACTACAGTAAAGCGGTGGTGAGTACTAAAGAGAAAGTGTCATTTTACTAAAACTCTTAAATGTCTGTGTGGGTCGTCTTGTTGCTGCCCTCGATTATTGATTAATTATGTAATGTGTGATTGACGGTTATATTTACTTGGCATCATAATTGTCTAATTTTCTTTTAGAAAAAAAATCCTTTAAAAGAATTACAGGCTTGTTTTTGCTAAGTCTAATTCTTAGGTATGATGATAGGCTAGTTGAGGATATGCATCACTTTGTTGATTATATTTTGAGTTGTGTGCATATGAAGCATTTTAAATTCTAGTCATGTCAATTTAATAATAAATATTGATACACCCCGTGAAGGTGGTATCTCCAAACCATCAGCAGGTTTTGGGAAAAATCACTTTGCATACTTGCATGCATGTGTTTCTTGTATTCAAAGGAGAACCTTTGCATCAGGTTTACACAGACTTTTCTCTGATTGATATGAGCAGGGTGTCATATAGAGCACATGACATTGTGACAAAGAGGCTGGTGCACATGAGGCAGTGTCCAGATGAATCATGAGGTTTATGAAAACCAAAATCCATATGTGCATTTAGACCATTTTTAGGAAAGTCATTTTTCTTTTCTTTTTTTAAGTATGAACACTGCATTCAAGACATTACAATAAGTTTATTGCAGTTGCAAGTTTTCAGTGATTATCAAATATTTTAAATCATGAAAGGCAACACAATTTGGAAATCTGTAAGATTCTCATGTCCAGTTCCCTCAAACACTTCCCTATACTAAGGAAATACCATGCAACTTTACATGTATGAGCGTCAGTGTGTCGTGTTTGAGAAAAAAGCAAGGTTTCACTTCTGTCATCATGTTTAGTCTGCACCTTGTATGGTGCTGCTGGTGTCTGGGGCTCCATGTGCATCAAAATATGAGTGGAGTCAAACAGTCTTCCAGGTGAAATAATACAGCTTGTTTGTACCTGACTACTTCAAAATCTTATCAGTCAAAAATAATGAAATGAAGATACAAAGCAACAGAAATTTCTGAAAATCTGAAAATAAAATATAAGGAGAGAGTGAAAAACTTGAGGTGGACATTTTCTTTGCAGTGTGAAACCCACCGAAAGACAACTGTTGACAAGAGGTCTTCCTTTCAACTGCAGCTGCAACAGAAGTGTAGAGGCAAGGCAGGAGGAAGGGCGGGTTTCAAAATCACTCTTAAGAAACAGATTTTCTTTGTTTTGACTTTTGCTCAACAGGAGAAATACCACACCAGATGTATCAGCTTATTTCACCTGCAGTCCATTCTCTACTCAGTTACTCTGAATAGAGCTTGCCTGTATGCAAATTGTCAATTGTACACTGCCTTTACCCCATCAAGCAACTCACTCAACAAGGACAGGATCATATAATATTAATGAGAAAATACACACTGCATTGTGAGGAACGTGCTGGGTCTATAGTATAGACTATAGTAACAAGTGGAGCAGTGCATCAGACAGCCTCCATGACATCAGCATTTGCCCGTAATCTTTACGTCGACTCATGTAAGAGATGGATTTCAGTGATATTGTTGGTTCACTGTGGTTAGGAGCTTGATAATGGTGCATTAACTGAGAAGTAATTTCTTTCCCGTCATCCGGTGCTTTTTTTTTTTTTCGGGGGAAATCACAGATTACTAAATTTCCTCTGGTGTCATTGTTTTCTGTCCAGGATTGGTTGAGCAGATATGGCTACCTCCCTCCTCCCAACCCGCTCACAAGTAAACTGCAGACCAAAGAGGGGATTGAGAAAGCCATTCGTGTCATGCAGAGATTCGGCGGGATCCAGGAAACCGGGGTGATCGGTAACAACCTCTTAACTTGGATCTATCGAGACAATATATTATGTGAAGTTTGAGACCTTACATGCCCATGTGTTGGTCACATGAGGTCTCAAACTTCCTGTAGTGTGCTCTTTAGTTTCAGCATACAATGTGTGATCAACTTCTCTTCCAGACAGTGAAACCCTCAAACTCATGTCCACACCACGATGCTCCCTCCCTGATATTGTTGGGAGTGAGGACATGGTGAGAAGGAGGAGGAGGAGGAAAAGATACGCCCTGTCAGGCCTTAAGTGGCATAAGACAGACCTCACATGGAGGTGTGTTTCCTGTCATGTTACATTGTGCCTTTATCTCATCCTTGTATGAATCATAGAGCTTTGTTTTTTCTTTTTATGCAGAGTCACACAAGCTTATAGGTAGCTTTGTGGCTTTTTTTTTGTTTTGTGTCTCTGCATACACTTTGAAGATCAGATCAAAAATTGGAGATCTGTGCATTAGTCCAATAGTCTTTCTTAACAAATATTTACACAAGCACATACAAACTGTTTGGATCTATTGCTTCCACCACTGAGGCTGTGAGCATGTTCAAGCTGTGTGTCGACTGTACATTTTATATCTCTCATTTTTGCAATATACCAAGATCCATCTTTGGAGAAATTAAAAAGATGAATCTTTTTTGATCTCATGCACTATATAGACACATTTAAATGGAATTCAAAGGAGTAAAATCAAATAAGGCTGGAGTTATTCTATATTTGGCTGGTGGTTAAAAAGTACCATTAAAGGACCAAGCGTGTTAGTACATCTCTCAATACTCTATGACTTCCATACCTTGTCTGTGGCACTCAGCACCAAGCCATTTTGTTCCTCCTGAAGATGTAAAACTTTGGATCACAAAAATATAGTTTCACTGTTAGAAAAGGCTAAGTAATTTCCTAAATCAGCTGGGCTCTTTAGTTTTTACCAAGCGTTACTCAAACAGAAGTAAATAGTGCATTTTTGGGGGACTATTTTCAGCTGCGGATTAATACACATTTGGTGCTCTAGGGAGATAGTTTCATAGTAATGAAAGGATCATATAATTGAGGTTTCAGTCTTTTCATTGGATTCATTGGACATTAAGAAAAATATAGATCGCCACATCCTACTTTGTATTAAGCAGGAAAAATATCAAAATTCTTGAAAACCAAAAAAATGCAATAATCTAAGTTGTAAATTGTTAACTTTTGGAAAGAAAAGAACTTTATGAAAATGACATAGAGAACTTGGTAATAAACAAAACACATAAAGGGTAAAACAATACAAAGATCTCACAGACACTGCACAGTGAACAGATTTAGACGTCTACAACTTTAATGTAATACAAAATCTATTTTTGTCTGCAGTGTCCACAGCTACCCATCGCCCTCCCTCTCCCCCGGTCTGCCAGACAATTTGGTGGACGGCATCCTGGTTCACGCCCTCAAAGCCTGGAGTGACGCGGCCCCCTTGAATTTCCGTCAGCTGTTGAGGGGGGAGGCAGCTGGAGGGGACATCAGAGTGTCTTTTAACAGCTTGTATCACGATGACGGGTACCCTTTTGACGGGCAGGGTGGCACCCTGGCCCACGCCTTCTTCCCCGGCAGGGAGGAAGTGGCGGGTGACACGCACTTTGATGATGATGAGATCTGGGGCTATGGAGGTATTTACTGATTGAAATCATGATGGATGGATATATGACGGCTAGAAGACTTGTGTCTGACAGTCTGTCTACTGACATACAAAATATAATGAAAAAGTGATCAATAGTAATCAAAAATAGAAACAGAGTCCTTTGTCCCTGTGCTTATTCAGCGACATCAAACCCCCCAATTTAGGGTTGTTTATGTGATCCAGTAACACTTTTGCTTCACACTTCTTCAGGTGACAGCAGCAAAACAGACTTGTTCACAGTTGCAGTGCACGAGTTTGGCCACGCGCTGGGCCTGTCCCATTCCTCCTCTGACCCGTCCATCATGAGGCCGTACTACCAGGGTCCTGTGGAAGACATTTTCAAGTTCCATCTGGCCATGGACGACAAGCTGGCCATCCAGCAGCTTTATGGTCAGTAACCAGTTGGACTAACTACGTTCTGGATCAGAATACATGTCAAACTGATGTCTGTACAGTATGTGTTGATATGTGCTTGTTTGTTTGTGTGTTTGTCTGATATGAAATCGTCATCTTAGTTTAAAGATGAAACTTGAGGAAACAGTGGGATACAGTCTGGTGTGAATGGCTTACTGTATATTTCCGCAGTTGTACAGGAGGTTGCAGTCCTCCAACTTCTTTTTTTTAATGGTTTTATTTTAGCTAATGAAAGTGCTGACATGGAATTTAACCCACAAGGAATATATGGAAAGAGGTACAAGACAAAAATAGATTTTCAAGTTCATGAAAAGGCTCCAGCCATGCTAGCGACTCTGTGAAGCTTTACTTTGGCAGCTATGATTTGAACTTCGTCATGCTAACATGCTCACAGTGACAATGCCAACATGCTGATGTTTAGCAGGTATAATGTTTACCATGTTCGCCATTTTAGTTCAGGTATTAGCATGTTAAAATTTACCAATTAGCGCTGAACACAAAGTACAGCTGAGGCTGAATGTCATTAGTTTTGCAGGTATTTGATCACAAACCAAAGTAGTAGACAAATAAAATGTTTAACCTGATGATGCTGCTAGAGGAAAAGTCAGGGGATCACCAACACCCTGTCAGAACCATGAATGTGTTTACCAAAATTCATGGCAATACATCCAATAGTTATTTAAGTCTGGACCAAAGTGGTGGACCAACAAACCATCAGATAGAACAACATTGCCATCCCAAGCCATTAGCATGGCTAAAAATCTGCCTGAGCTCCCTTTTGGCCCCTTTCATCTTGTCCAGAATTTTCATATTGCTTGATTTATTGAGGTATAAAATGCTTACTGTCCATCTAAACATGACCATTGGTGGTTTGTGGTAGGCATCACAAAGTGCATCTCATGCACAGGGGATTTCAGCAGTTTCCTTTTATGTCTAAAAAAAAAAAAGCTTGCATCCTGTTTGTTAAAGTCCCCTGGCTACTAAGAACAATGTGAGTTGCTTGCACAATTTTTCTCATGCTGTCATCAGCCTTCACCGCCTCTTCAACGTTGTCTGCTGTCGCCATTCTGTTGTAGGTGTGAAGGATGGTGGTCAACCAGGTGGTGATGATCCTGACCTCCCACGCTTGCCCAGTCCACCTCCTCCAAGACCAACAAAGCCGTGAGTAGAGCCAGAGGAAACAATGAAAACCACTGTACATCCATCCAGACAATAAGCACTTATCATTTGCATTTACAAACTATGAATATCCTATCAATGCACTCACTTTACTCACGGGCAAATGAAGGATGATGAGTAATTTAATACCAGTGGATGCAGATAAAAGCCTTGTGATTGATCCTCACTGTGACAGTGTTTGGTCTTGTTGCACCCTCTAGTGAATTTTTATCAAACTACATCCTATAAAATATAATTTGAGTTTTGACTTTATTTTTTCTATTAAAGTTCTGACCCCTCATTCCACAATCGCTGTCAGGGAGGCTTTGACGCAGTGGCAAATATCAGGGGAGAGGTCTTCTTTTTTAAAGGTAAGACAAAACCATCAGAGATGCACAAAAAGGAAATTTCACAAAGTAAAAATGTACTTCAAAATCTCCAAAATCCTGTTAATTGTTCATCTAACAAAAAGGCATTTAAATATGGCTAGTATTTTAGTTGTATACATAGACTTGGTGATCCCTTTTATCATCTATACTGTGTCTGAATATACAATGACACATGCTGGTGTCATGTTCACTTTCTTATCTTGGAAAGGTGCACACTTCTGGAGAATTACGCGAGACGGGTCTTTAGTGTCCCTAAATCCAGTTCAGATCAAAAACTTCTGGATCGGCCTTCCACCAGGGACTAACAAGATCGACGCTGTGTACGAGAGGAAGAGCGACAACAGAATCATCTTCTTTATTGGTGAGAAACAAAAGCCTGTGGTCGTCTGAGGCTTCAGTGAATCTAATTTTAGTAAAGGAAATTCTGAGTCATAGTAGAAGGTGTGAACTTCTTATGACTTAAATTTGATGCTATTTTTAAGGTGGTGGTTTTGAGACAATTATTAAACTAATAATCTCAACAGCAGGAATCTTAAACAGAGAGTTTTAACTTTGGGAAAATACAGTAACTACTAGAGACACGTTATATAAATTATAGTCAGGGCATATTGTAGCCTAAAAAACAAACTCTTTTTTTATCTTGGACAGTCTCTTTATGGAATAAGACTATTTAATATCTCCACCTTTAAGGACACTAGCACATCATGGTTACCACTATGCTTTCATAACTTATATTGGTTTAAGTAATTTCAGTTGATTAAAAACACTGATAAAACACTGGTCCAAATATACACAAAAGAAAAGAAGAAAAATCAAGTGGCCACTGTCATCATTCGAGTCGATCTGGACTTCTTCCAGAAAAGCAATGAATGGGGACCAAATTTTACTAAAATCCTCAAGTCCTTCACACCGAACCTGATTTTTTTTAAGGTTCTATTTTTTTGCAGAGTTGTAGTACTGTACTGTCTTTACTGTTTTAAAACCAAAGGCCACGGACAGTTTCTGTGGCACCCTTAGAGTGAACAATGTGTCTCATGTGCCAAAAATGGTCATCGTTGGCTCCGGTTGCATTGCCCTTGAAAGAACCCTGAACCTCCCTGTAGTTAGTCAGCTTAGCACAGGAAATAAAGCTACAGTATTTAGCCAATGGCTTTACGTGTGTTCTTTTGCCTCCCATACCGCCTTTTCATCAATAATCAACTTTTTTTTTTTTTAATTAAGTTGCCTCATTTATAAAACTAATAAATACAATGAAAACAAATATCCACAATAAACCAGTATTCAATAATAACGTTGAAGCAGTGAACCATTCATTGTTTTTGTAAGCATTACAAACTTCTTTCTGACTCTTAACGTGCACAAACAAATTATGAAATGTTCTCTCTCACACTTTCCTCCGCCTGTCCAGGATCTCAGTACTGGGTCTTCAAGGACACGGTGGCCATGTACGGTTACCCTCGACCCCTCTCTGAATGGGGCATGAAGACAAGGAGCGGGCTGCTGGTGGACAGGGTGGAGGCAGCCTTCATCTGGGCCCATAACGGCAAGACCTACTTGTTCAGCGGTGGGATGTTTTGGAGGTTTGACGATAGCCATAAGGTGACCATGCAGCCAGAGCCGGACTACCCACGGGACAACAGCCTATGGGCAGGAGTGCCCGCACACATGGATGATGTTATCAGCTGGGGAGAAGGTAACATTGGGTTTACAGGCATAAATATGTGATGAGTTTCTGATAGCAGTACTAGATAAATAAACAAAACAATAGAGAAGGTTATTTTAGGGTGGTGACCTTTTTTAACAGGCACGCACAAGACCCTGGAAGGTATGAAGTGTCATCGAAGCAATGGAAGAGATCTGATCAAAGTCAGAATAGAAACGCTATCATAAAACAGCTCACACAAAACCAGGCTCAAGCTTACTGGGTCACTTGTGACTAATGGTGTGCCACATGAACATAAGGGGCAGGTTTGTGCACAGGTATCACATTAATCTTAAATGACTATTAGATCAATTTCCTCTTTAAAGTTTAATTTTGTTACTTTTTGTGCTGCGGTTGAAGACGTATTCAGGTCCTTTGCTTAAAGGGATCCTGTGGAGTTTTTGACCACTAGTAGTGCTATGGAGCAATGTTAATACAAGTGGCTTCCTAAAGTAACAAGTAACTATAGCTGTCAGATAGATGTAGTAGAGTACAAAGTACAATATTTGCCCCAGAAATGTTGTGGAGCTGAAGTATAAACTAGCAGAAAATGTAAATATTCAAGTAAGTTACTGACTACCAGTGCTTTTGTGTAACATCTCAATTGTAGTTTCTGATGTTTTATTCATTATGTGATGAAAGAACAAAGGGATGAGTTACACTGCTGCTACTGCTGCTGCTGCTCTTTAGGAGATGCCTACTTCTTCAAGGACAACCTTTACTGGGTGCTTAAGAGCGGAGGACTGAACCAAGCTGTCGTCACTCCTAAATCCATCGCTGTGGACTGGCTGAGATGTCCAGCTCCGCCCGCAACCTCCACTCCAGCCAGTCCTCAAAACCCAAAGGACTGCGGCTGTGACTTCAATGGATCATCTTCATTTCTAAGAAGCAGCTGGCTCCTCCTGATCACTGTTATATTGGTAATTAATGAGGTTATTAGAAAGTAGATACCTAGGGTTGGGATTTTTGTTTGTGTGTGTGTGTGTTCAAATCCAAGTGGCAGGCTGTTTTTGTGCTTATCTACTTAATCCACTGGACGATAATAAAAGCTCTTCTCATCATCATTCACAGTACATTACAACCCAAGAGCTGGTGTCAAATTACATACCAGTGTCATAATAAGCCTATGTTAAATACCTACCTTATACTTAAACATAAGGCCTATGTTACTGTAAATACTTTGCCATATCTGAATATATTGCTGACCAGTGAAAATAGTAGATGTTACGTTCTCCCTCCATACTGATATAGGATTTCACCCCCTCCTTTTTCTAAAGTGAGTATTGGATTACATGGAGCCTGTGTAGGAGAAAGCATGGAAATTTAACACAGAAATCCAGCACACGGGCTACTCCCTGGTAATGAGGTCTTACACAACCACCTTATGTTCGGACAGTCAACAGGCAACATGAGCAAACTAAAGTGCAATAGACAATTTCTTTGTTAGAGCTAATTTTTTTAAAATTAAGAGTAGATTTGTGTGCGTGCATACATATATACAGTACAAACAGAAATATGCTTTGCTAAATTAAACTTGCACATAGTGTATTGTGACCTGTGGTTTGTTGTTGCCCCATTTTTGTATTTGAGTACCATTAGTATTATTGTTAACAGTTCTGCACACAGAGATCTGGACTCACAAGCAGGACTCAAAGGCAGAGCAGTTAAAAGAAATCAGCCTTTTACTTGGAAAGACATCAAAGCAGAATAAACAGAAATATGATTTCGTAAATTAAACTTGCAGAATGTGTATTGTGACCTGTGGTTTAGCATTGCCCCTTTTTTGTATTTGAGTACCATTAGTATTATTGTTAACAGTTCTGCACACAGAGATGTGGACTCACAAGCAGGACTCAAAGGCAGAGCAGTTGAAAGAAATCAATATTTTACTTGGAAAGAGTTCAAAGCAGTTCGGCAACAGGTGATCAGTCAGCGGGGGCAAACTAGCAGGCAGGTGAAACCGGAAATAGGCTGTGGTCAGCAGGAGGCATGTACTACATACTCAATCAGTATGTAGGGCATACTGCATATTAAATTATGTATGCAGTTACCTGCAGACTGAAGTACTCAAGCAATACGTCTTCTCTGCATCACATGACTGTATCGATCACATTACCAGTCCCAGTTACTGTCGAATGAAAATTGTTTATCACAAATGTAAATCAGCGTAACCTATTCCACTAAATGTAATACTGTCCAGTATAATTTTAAAGCGAATTAAATTAATTAAATGTTGTAGTGTTAAATATTTTTTCTACAGTACATAATGTATGTGAGCTACCGCGTTGTTCTTCTAAACTGTTTCACGTTCACTCTCTACCATTGCACAGTCTGAAGAGACCTGAAAACAATGAGAAGAACTCCCTCACACTGTCTCCCTTACTGCTGAAATATTTATTTGATTCCAACGCTTCGGGCTGTCCGGAACATCAGATATCATCAGATATCTGAAGGTCGGACAGACCAAAGCTTGCAGCTCTGTCCGACCTTCATCAGATACCTGATGAAGGTCGGACAGCCCGAAGCGTTGGAATCAAATAAATATTACAGCAGTAAGGGAGACAGTGTGAGGGAGTTCTTCTCATTGTTGTCAAGTTGCACCTTTCTCTGACACACCTGTCACACAGGTGTCAGATTGTCACACAGGCAGCAGATTTTGGGCGACAGTCTGAAGAGATGCACTGCATTTTGGGGCAGCTGAGTATGTCAATATTTATAAGCTCATGTTGCATACTCAGAAATTCTACAGGTCAGGTGGGGAATGGCAGGTAACTGAAATGACAGGAGATGTAAATGACTAAAAAAACAGGGAAAAGAGCAAAACTGTGCAAAATGACTAAACAGAAGTAGCCGTTGTGACATTTATACACATTCAAGCTTCATTTTTTTCACATTTTAGTTGTTTTACAACAAGTGTATCTCTATTTGATTAATCAAATTTGCTGACCTCTGTCACTGTGGTGCTTTTAAGGTGGAGTTCAGCTTTGCAGATGTAATGCAGTAAATCATTTTATGCTTAAAGGTATTAGGGTGTAATGTGTGTGGTATTAGGGTGTTTTTTTTATTGTAGCAGCAGGTCTGTATGCAGGAAATCAACAAATGGGACAATTTTTAACTTTTTTTGACTATTAAATCTTTGACTATTAGAAAATATCATCATTAAAATGTCAGAGTTCTTAATATTAATTTCCTTTTTGTCTTGTATCTTTGTCCCTGGCTACACAACAACATGCTAGTCATTCTCCAGTGACAGTCCCTTATCTGTCATCTTAAACCACTGATTGGTATCTTTATTAGGAACACCTCTCCCTCTGTCCATGACATACTTATGTCAAGAACATAAAGCTTTACAGCAGGTCAGGAATATAGTAGCCTGATGGAATAGTTTGATGGACACATTTTTGTTCTGACCCTCAGATGACTTGATATGAGAACTGGCAGCTCTGATTTTACAGTAAGAGACTCTGGTAACACCAAATCTGCAAGTAAAGTGATACATGTGGGAACTCTACTGAAAACCTTGATTTTTAAAAAATAAAAATATGGTAGTTTCTTGTTTTAATGACAGTTACTTTGATTCAAACTTGACACTGACATAAAAAAACGTACATGCTTACTTCAAAAGGCCTTCAGCTTTTTTTTTTAACTTAGAATATTTATTAATAACCTGACTAATTAACCATTTAATCTTTTGTTCAATGTGCATTCAAGTTGTTCAAGTACGTTTAAGTTTGCTCAGGAGTATTTTTTCTGTTCCTTCAGTGGGAAATGTTTAGGTAAGCTGCAAGTGGCACAGGTCATTTGATAAGGTTAAACAACTGCATCCTCACAGACATCAGTTACAAGGAAACAGAGTGCCTTGGAATTAAATGGTGAGCTTTGAAATAAAGTACAACAATTTTGATAAGTATGACTGGCTTTTATGTAATCTAATGTCTGGTGATCTATAACGGTAAGCTCTTAAAAGCCGCGTCTCAAGTGTCTGGCTCAAATTCAGACCAAGTGAAACAATAGGGATTAAATTTGATGCCACACATTGTTACACAATGCAGTTAAATTTTATTTTATTTTTTTAACTTGCTACAAATTCCAACATTCATTTAAAACATTTCTGCAGTAGGTTTGTTCCACATTAAGTACAAGTACAACTAAAAGATGACTGAAGAAAAGAGGTCGACACCAAATCATTTTAATTTAGAAACACTTAAGATCAAGAGGTCACAGTTCTGTTACATGTGCAAGTAACGCAACACAAGGCTAAAGGGAAACATGTTATGCATATCATTGTGATAAATAATGGTGTTCATTCGATTAAGTGACACACCAATCCTTCATTACACCAACTGAAAGAGGCAGCACGGGTTTCATCTCGAGTGTTCAGCTTGGCAATGTGGCTGCATTTCATCCATTTACAGCATCTGCACTGATGGAAACTAAGTAAAAACCAAATCAGTTAGCAAACTAAAGTAATATAAAAATACAAAATAAAAATCATATTCTGCAACAACTATTGGTAGAGGCTGCGTTTTAACTCTCTATAGACAGATACATGCCAACATTAACTAAATACTGTCACACTCGGACTACATGGCTGGATTTCCAAACTACCATAAGGACATTAACCCAGTAAACTTCAGGTACCTGAATGTAGCTTTGGCAGCTCAAAACAGACATAAGCTGTGCCTGAATTGTTCATACTACAAAACAAAATGCTAAATTCTTGTGCGCATCATGTTTAATACAAATATAGTATGTAAGAAGTGCAAGCATGCATATACAAGATTAAAATATTATGCATAAATAATTATTTACAGCTTGCCATAACCCTGGCAGCAATATGATGGACAACCATATATGAGTGAGGCAGCCATCATCACAAACTTATCACTAGTGCCCTCATGAACTGAGAGCACTAATGATTTAACAATTTGGACAAGGCAAAAGTCTGACAAATCACATGGGGAAGGGGATAAATGATTGTGAAAAGGATGTATAATCATTACTAACAGTTTTGCCAATAACACGACCACAAAAAACATTTTCTTTTGGCTCTAACTCCTCCCCAGGGCAAGGCTCAGGGCCATCAGCCCCAGAGAGTAGCATGTTGTGGAGGAAGAGCTGGTGCTGGCGCGCTGTGTTGTGACCGGTTGCGCTGGCTGGATGTTTCTGTAGACATTGACCATTAAAGGCGATGATGTGCTGTAGGAGAAATGTAACGATGTGCTGAAGAGGTCAATCTGGAGACAAGATAATGAGCCGGTTAGCTGCGTGAAACACTGTTAGAGCATTTGTGCCGACCGTCCTGGCCATTTTAGTAAAAGACACAACTGAAAAACTCACCAAATCTTTGCTGACTTTGATCGAATCCTTGAACACAGTCCAAACCACAGCCTCATTGCAAGTGGGGGTTGTCAAGGAGCCATAGTAGCGGTAATACTTGGTGCGATCCACCCCAACCAGGAGATCATCCAGTGAAATTCCAGGTGCCATTGAAACAGACTGGCCTGAGGGCAGAAATACGACTTCTGACGGGACTGTAGTCGACACATTTTATTCAAAAACATTGGGTAAAATTTTCCACGAGAAAAGAGTAAAACACATCTCCTTACCATTTGTTGTGATGTTGGCCAGGTAGGAGGTCAAGGTGCGCCAGCTTGCAGGTTGGCCAGTAGCATTACCTGACATTGCCTGAAAAGTGCACACTTTGTGTAATTAGGCTCAAATGTTTTTTCCACCTCAGTGGAGGAAGAAATGCTTCATGGGGCTTTGACCTAAATAAAGTAACTAAAAGACAGCATCCTAAATTATGCAGTCCAACAGTTGCATGGAAACAGGATGCAAAAATGTAGTTTTAAAGAAGTGGCTGACACATAACTTGATAACTTAAGTACAGTGGCTTTACAAAAACTTATTTCTCACCTCAATGAAGAAACCAAGAGCAGCAAGTCCTGTAGAGTCTGCCACAGCTTGAGTTGTGTTCCCTTTATAGATGGACTTGCTGTTTACAATGTGTAACTGGGGGAGTGAAGTACAGAAAAAATATTTTAATATGAATTTAATGCCGAAACTAATTTATAGCTCGACATGAAACAAAGACTGCGCACTACCTCCATGGGATAGCGCTTGCCATCCATAGTGTGCTCGGAGCCGGGGACAGAGGAGCCATTACCCCAGTGCAAGTGGAACTGCAGGCTGTCGTAGGCCTCGGACAGATCTCCTCCTGAAATGCTGACACCGCTTCCAAGGGTGACTTTGACTGGAAGAGGGTGGAAAAATCAAAAGTGATGAGAAACGGGGGGAAAAAAATTGTTAATTTGCCAGATGTTGTGGCCAGTGTAGGATAGAAGATGAAATAAATAATTTCTTTGCTTGAAATAAACAGTGTGTACATTCCTGGCTACACCACTGCTTGTGACACCCAGAGAAGGAAATCTTCCTTGCAAGGCTGCATTGTTAAAATACCTCAATAAAAAAATGTAACACAGGCAAATTCTTTAAAACCTTTAGAAAAAAATAGCACTGTTTTACAAAGACTACCTTCTTACATAGCCAAATACAAGCAAAGCATGCAGCACCATTTAAGTGGGTTTCTGTCTACACCCACTCCTCACCTGTGTTGTCAGTGTTTTGGATCTTTGTCAGGGCGGAGGTGCTGCTGTAGTTATGAAAAGTGAATGCAGTCAGGTTGGAGTTAGGTTTGGCAGATGCTGAGACAATGTCAATGGGAGACTGTCGGGTGCCATTGCAATAGTTAGTAGCAATGGTTGGCCAGGTAGAGTCATCTGTAATTAAAGGACAAGACTTTTAGTTGCTGGAGAGGAGCAGCGGTTAAGATGGCATTGTGGCTATTTAGAGATAAAGGGAGATTACTCACTGCAGCTTGGCTTATCATAACACCAGGCTGGAAGAGGAAAAAAGAACATTTAGTCACTTACTTATTCATGACAACCAGTCTACACAGAGACACCCAATGACTCCAAGATGGAAAAAAAGGTCTATATATCTACCGACTGAGTCTGTCGCACAAAGGGCGCTGGGTACGAGGGCGCACACAGCAAACGCAGCTACAATCCAGGTCATCTGAAATAACGGACAAAAAAAAAAAGTGATTCACCATTTTTTTCACCGAAACAAATGACGACCCACATTAAGTCCTAGAAAATGCACCTACAGCCATGCAAACTATCCGAATAAGAATAAAATGAAGTTAATTAATTTTTTAATTGATTTTTGGTGGGTTTCAAATTTGGCACAACACGCCAAATGCTACCAATTTTAAAATATTTTTTGAAATAATCACAAACTAATGTGAAAATTAAAAATGCTACTGCCAACTGTGAAAAAGACAACAGAACCCCTCAATTGCGCTAAAAAACAAAAAAGCAAGTAGCAGGTCTTTTGACTGCAGCTGAATCCAATTGACCTGAGGAGCAGCGTCTCTTACCTTGACGTACCTGTATCTCCTCTCTGTCTGCCAGCAGCTGTAGCCTAGAGCTTCATCCTCCTCCTTTTTATTTGCTCGGCCCCATCCAGCAGCTGGTCTGACACCGCCTCTATTTGATATCTGAGTTGGCCTTTACGTCCCTGACATATTTCTCATGGGCTGATTAGCAGAGGAGGTTTTTGAAAAGAGTTACTGCATGTAAACAGGTATTCTGGATTCATGACTAATAACAGGGTGTATAAATCACCCAGTATTGCTGTTACATGCATTATATAAATTATTATATATTATAAATTATATAAATACATTATATACTGTAAAATAAAATTGCAGCTAATTTAAAAATAAGATAAACTCAAATTTAATATAAATCTCAAGCCTTTTTCAGGGGTATAAATGTTTCCATCATCTCATTAAGTGTTTTTAAAATGAGGGGGGGGGGACTTCATATATTTCTTCTGCATCAAAACAATGTAGGCCATTGTTGTTAAATGCACCAGGAGGAAATTACATTTTATAAGGCTCTGCAGATGCCCAGTCCAAATGCAGGTGAGTTTTGAATTTATAGCCTGTTTCCTCCACAAGAACCTTTCCAGGAACCCAGAAACCAGTTCAGAAACTTCACCCGCGTTCAAGAACTTCACCGGTGTTTGACCTGATGAACCACGGGTCAAACGCAGGTGAAGTTCTTCATGTTCCTCAGCTATATCTACTGGTCAGCAAGTCCTCCAAATAAATTAAATGTCAAAAGACCTAGTTGTAGTAGTGAAGACAACTTTTTAAGTTAATACGGCCAACTTGTTAGCAAACAGTTGCTTATTTACACATCCAGCAGTTACGGAGCAACATAATCATTAATTTGGAGTAATGTTTCTGGTCACCTGATGAATGTAAGTCCAATATTTATTCTCCTTTTTGCTCTGCTATTTACAACGCATCAACTTCGAGGACAAAATGTCCTCGAAGTTGATGCGTTGAAAGCAGGAAAAATGGGCAAGCGTAAGGATGTGAGCGACTTTGACAAGGGCCAAACTGTGATGGCTAGACGACTGGGTCAGAGCATCTCCACAACTGCAGCTCTTGTGGGGTGTTCCTGGTCTGCAGTGGTCAGTACCTACCAAAAGTGGTCCAAGGAAGGAAAACCGGTGAACCGGCGACAGGGTCATGTGCAGCCAAGGCTCATTGATGCGCGTGGGGAGTGAAGGCTGGCCCGTGTGGTCTGATCCAACAGAAAAGCTACTGTAGCTCAAATTGCTGAAAAAGTTAATGCTGGTTCTGATAGAAAGGTGTCAGAACACGCAGTGCATCGCAGTTTGTTGACCGGTCAGGGTGTCCATGCTGACCCCTGTCCACCGCTGAAAGCCACGGAGCAATGGAAGAAGGTGGTCTGGTCTGATGAATCACGTTTTCTTTTACATCGTGTGGATGGCCGGGTGCGTGTGCGTTACTTACCTGGGGAAGACATGGCACCAGGATGCACCATGGGAAGAAGGCAAGCCAGCGGAGGCGGCAGATAGTTACTCAGTAGGTCATAAATACTCTGTAATAACAGAATAGATAGCCTGTAGTTAAAAAAAGAACTACAGTATAAATTCTTTGTAAAATCCCGAATTGTTACCCCCTTATTTCATAACTGTTCCCCTGTACCTACTTGGTACGTACTGTACTGGTACACCATAAGTACAAAAGATTACACCGTCCCATCTCTCGCCCACAGTGTGACAGGTGGCCAGTTTCCATATTTTCTTCGCTGTGTGCTTCCCTATCCCCTACCATGCCAAGAATTTGCTGTTGGGCCCCTACTGACACCCCACTTACTCTTACACTTACACTTACTCTGTGCAATGTGTTGGTACCTTGTCACATGTTCCCATTAAGTCCAGTGCAACCATGCAGTACTCCTATGTTTGAATAAATGCTTAATGTGTGGTCATTTCATTAAACACCACTCTATTAGGAATGTGAGCTTGTAAACTAAAATAATAAAGCTCTTAAAACTAGATTTTGATAAAGGGTCCCTCTGTGAGACCAGATCACAAAATAGCTAATGCTGCAGGGCCAGCCTTGGTTGATATTGTGCATTACAATTAATCAGATTACCAAAAACTAATTGATACCTGGTGAACCTGGGTGCAGTTGGTAATCCAGCCCTGGTGGAATAATCTCACCACAGATTGCCCTCATATGACTGGATTACCTGCTTACAGGACCATGGGCAAGAATTACCTTTAGGTCCATATTAACTCAACGCCACCTGAATTTAATGGGGTTTGTGTGGTCTGTCTGTTTAAAACTCTCAATTGAACATTTTACCATAAAGAACAAACAGAAGAAGTCAAATTTGGCAATATGATGTGACATTGTACTTTTTAGCTCAACGACGTGGCCACGAGCATGTAAGATTCACTTATCAACTTAATGTCTTTAAAAAAGGTCACTTTCATGAGTAGAACAAATGTCTTTGGTGACGCCAGAATTGGCTGATGAGCTGGTTTACCTGTATATGTATAGCATCTGCTATTTAAAATGATTTAAAATGCTTAAATTGACCTCTTGAGGATGTTTGAATAATGACTGTTCTCTCTCAGTAGCAAAGGTTGAAGCAGTGTGATGTAATGTTACAAACTTTCCTACAAAGGACGTCCAGGTGGATGACTTTCTGTGACAAGTTATTTCAAATGATTACATAAATGTACATACGGACACAAAGATGGATTGATAGGCTGATGGCCAGGCAGATAGAGACAGACAGATCTGAGCCGGATATCATTCATTTTAAAAACCAGTTTCACATTGCATAATGACATGTCAAGATGTCCTTCTTTGTCCAAGGCCATGTACCAGCCCCACCCACAGGTGTCTCTACAAACTCACCATAACAGTTCAGAGCAAAAAGAAGTACAGTCAGGTTTTGTGAGTCTGTAACGATAAATACAATTAATTCCTTCAAAGTTTAGAAGTGTATTTAAGATAAAAGACACTTTTTTTTTCTTCAGATCATCAACGGAGTATTCTAGTTAATTTAGTGATGGTACGTTTGAAAAAAATATTATATGTGTAATCTTAAGAAACAACCCATAATGATCATATTTGACTGAAGGTTTGGCTGCTAGTAGTACTTACAAACACAGATGACCTTCAGTTCAAAACACAGCTATGCCTCTGATCATTTAAGTAGAAATAAAGATGAAAGAGTCATGATGCGGCAACAGGGCTGGAAAATACAACATTAGCAGTATATCTTTAATTATAGTTTCGTTCATGGGGGCAGCATAGATAAATACGGGCCATAAAGGATTAGGATAGACAATAACAATATGCTAATAAGCTGCAGTCTGTGAATTTCCTATTATTTTTGACATGTAAGTACCTAAACATGGATTATTTTTTCATGTTGGATGATATAAAAACTATTGCTCCAAAAAAAACGTTGCAAACATCATTAAAGCCCTCTATGATTTATTGTACAGTAAATATCACTGTCGCTCTTATTGTGACACCAGTTTTATTGTGGTGTCATGATGCCAGCATGTTATTTGCTCAGACTATCTGAAATTGCCTATAATAACTTAATTATTAAGGCTATTGAGTTAGTAACTGGGACGGCATCTACAGCCATTGTAGCGAGAGACAGTCTCTGGAAGATTACTTGATTCCAGTATGGGCTGTTTCTGGGCGTCGTTCTGCTTGTGGCATTGACATTTTGGGTGGCAGTTGTCTAAAAGGTACAGTACCATACAATACCACAACAGCACATGCATTCTTAACTACATAGTCACAGTATGAGAACTCATTACTCCACACGTGCACACACTTAAATTCAAACTTTCCAGTCGCCTGTTTGACTGAGAAAGATTACTCACGCCTTGTTTTATAGTTCTGCTTCCTTATTGCATGTCATTTTGAACCCGATCAAACTACAGTAAACCAGTTTCAGTGAGTCAATCGGGTATTTGAAACCCCTCATACATTGATAGTATGCCAGATGCAGGGTGTGAGAAAAACTGGTGAGATACTGGTTGTGAAAATTTGATCTGTTCACATTACTATCTAAGAGAGCAGTACATAAAAAAAGTACTGTCAATATTTGTGTACCTGAGGACAGGCATGCTTTTTCACAGGGGGATCACCTTCAAGAAAGCAATAATCTCTTGTGGTATTCACATAATTACAGAAAAACTGATTTTCCTTTGTGATTGTGTAGGTGTTAAGTATTGCGGTGTGGCGAGGTGTCCCTGGAGATGTTTCACCACCATCCACAACTGCTTTAAATGTTTTCCTTCTGTGAACGGCTCCTCCATTTCATTTGTGCATTGCATTGTGGGACGGTACTGTACTGTGCATCAACAGTACATTCAAATGTAAATACTCAAAACCTGACCTGAAATGTATTTGTATAGCACCATATCATACAAAAGCAGTTCAGAGTGCTTTACATAAAAACAAAATAAATCAGCAAAAATGTGCTAATAAACAATGACATCCATGCATACACGTAAGAGTACATATACACACACAAACAAACTGTACAAACTGTTCTTTTAAGATAATGCTCTAGTGAAAAGGAAGGTCTTCAGGTCTTTTAGGTCTTTTTGACTTTAAAAGAACACAGTGTCGGAGGAAGGCAAACTGGTCCATTCTTTAGGTGCATAGTTACTTAATGACATCTCACCAGATTTTGAAAGTGCACTAGGCACATTTCCACCGTGTGACCGGAGAGGTCTGCGGGGGTTATTAACTGAGAGCATGTCCGAGATGTACTGTGGAGCCTGTGTATTCTGAAAGAAACAGGTAACCCATGGAGGTTTCGGAGGACTGGAGCTATATGGTCCGATCTTTTTGTCCTGGTTGGTGCTCGTGCGGCTGAGTTCTGGATAAAATGTATATGATTCATGTAGGGCCAATAAACAAATGTGCGTAAATGCTAGCAAGGCTATCTAAAATTCAACTTGGCTTGTTTTAAGTTGGGGGGCATGACAGAAAATGTTTGAGAAGCACATAGTCAATAGTTTACTAAGCAATGATGAAGATGGTGAGGACAGAGAGGAAGATGTCAGGTTATACAACTTATAAAGACATAGTATCAAAGTTGTAACAGGAGATGCTGTAATAAAACTGACTTCTACTTTTTATGTTTAAATAATGCAAGTCTTTTTGGTTTCCAGCCCCAATTTTATTTGTTTTTCATATTCTTGTATAAGTTACAATGCAAATGTTTAAAACCTGAGAGACAGGTATAATAAGTATAGGTCAAATATTCAGGGGGTGTTTGCTTGTGTAAGTGTTTCTCTAAAGCTTGTGGAACTGCATTTCCCACTCCTCCTGACAGCTCTGCACAGTTCAAAGCGATATGTGACAGTGCCAGAGCCTCGCTTCAGCCACAGTCAAACCAGAGCTGGCCTCTTAACAGCGTGATGCTCGCATTCCTTCACCATGCCAGTGAATACAGTCAATACTTCCTGAAAAAGAAGCTCATGTTGGCTGGATGTTGAATCTCGCCGTTTCATCGTTGACCTTTGTTGTTGGCCTTTTGACCTGTGAAATATCTGCTCTCTCAGGATGAGCTGCAAGATGAAGGGTGACAGTAAATGGACAACCAACCAAATGCACTTACAAATAAGATATTTCTTCCAAGTATAAAAGCCATCAAAAACGTATTTAAATAAGCAGTGTCATTTTAAAACACTTTTATTCTACTGGTCAGGTATTCTGATAGTCATTTATTATTACATCATTTAATAATTAGATAATTCCTACCCGACAATAAAACCTACTTTTATCAAAAGCACATTTTGGTACAAGACAAAATGAATTACCTTTTTCCTGCTTAATAGAATGAGCTAGCTTATTTTTAAGCATGTTTCTACTACATTTGATAGATATTTCTCACCAGAGAGAATGAGCTTTGTTATTTCATTTTAAAGCACTTTTTTCTGTATTAGCTCATCCTGAGAGAGCAGCACGTTTTAAAACAAAGGTTAATTGCAGGGTATTATATGGGAGGAGGGGCAAACAACCTCCTCAGGGACGCTGCCAACAGCGTTGTGAGTAATAGACAAGAAGTAGTGTCAAGTTACACCCAAGCTCAACTCAACTAACTAAAGGAGGTATCTGGCACAGGAATAGCTTCGCTGTTGAAATGTCTTCACTGTCAGCATCACTTGAAGCACTTTCCCCAAACGTCACACCCACGAACAAAAGCAGCTTTCTCGTGTGGCATCTGACGTGTACATTTTTTTCAATTCATGCTTGGTCTCCGAATTAACTTGTAACACGTGAGTTATCAGAAAATAGTGTCACATCTTCAACACAGTATATAATCTGATTAGAGCTGAATTAATCAATTTGTGACCACATGGGAGCAGAAAAACATCAAAAACGCTCAGTGCTGGGCAGGTAGCGTGCAGTGAGTGTTTGTTGGAAACAGCTATATATGGACATTGAGGATAACATGCGAGACTGACCCATACCTCCTGCATGGGACTATAAA
This sequence comes from Macquaria ambigua, assembly GCA_008360985.2. Classification (NCBI taxonomy): domain Eukaryota; kingdom Metazoa; phylum Chordata; class Actinopteri; order Centrarchiformes; family Percichthyidae; genus Macquaria; species Macquaria ambigua. The sequence continues at coordinate 804,454 of VMKM01000053.1, forward strand.
ACAAAAAAAAAAAAAAAAACTGAGCTAAAAGAGAGACGCTTTTGTCTAAAGCGACAAGTGCATTCATACTTAACCTTATTTCAACTTCATAACCCTAAGCAATGCAAGTGAGCAGGGGTGGGGTTGGCTCGTCATTAAAGTTGTCCTACCGATCTACATGCGTTTATATTCTTCCTGTGTAGATTTAGTATGTTTGCTCATGGTGCGGTTTCCTGGAAACTAAGGTATTTGTTAATCAGAGCCTGTTCATTCATCTTAGCGACTGGAGTGCTTTTATGGCGGTCGGGATTTGATTCCTGTGTATTTTGACTCTTACAAGGTGTGGTGGTATTTTATCTACTTGCACGAATATGTTCTTAAAAAGTGTTTAATGTAAATGTATATACTGTTTCAAAGCAGTAACGCCTAAAAGGACTGAAATTGAGAAATCTGTTGTGTTTGCTGCAGCAGTTTTTTTTTTTTTTTTACATACAGCAGCACATCAACACATTATGAGGGTAGCTGCTTAATTTACATTTGGACCACTGGGCATATGTTATTATCCAACATAATTCTGCGCAATAATGGCAATTAAGATAGCCTTCAGACATGTTTTCCATTTGAATACAGGCAAGTTAGTCAGGTTCCTTAATGTATGAAAAAAAATGTTTTCCTTGAAGGAAATAAAGGCTAAAATATTCAGTGCTATTTATCACATCAATCAAGGAAGCATTTCACCTTCAAACAGCATCAATACAGTTATTTAATTTTAGTTTTCAGTGGTTACAACAATACATTTCTTACTAATAAAAGCACAAGAACACTGCAATAATACATAATTTCCTTTTGCCTCCTCTGTGTGGTCAACAACTGTAATTCATGGTTTAACATAGACAAGTCTTGAATCACCTGAGATGTAGTTGATGTTTTGAGGGGTGAAGGGCCTGATAGCACCCTGGAGTTTAATAAACCAGATTAAGGTTTTTTGAAAATAAACTTCCACGGTCAGCCTATAGTTGCAAATATCTTGATTATGAGATTTTATGATTGCATACAAACAGTGCAACACAGATAATTAGTGCAATACACGTTATTCTTCACAGCAGCTCCAGTTGGCCAACCTTCTCACAAAAGCAAATTATATGAAAAAGGCACAGAGACATGCCAGCAGCAGAAACAGTATGATGGGAACAGGTGCACTGGACGCCGACGTGGTGTAGATTGTCCTGCTATGAAGAGACTGTACAGGCCGAAACACATCCTGATATCCTGCCTGAGTGGGGAACATCATCCTCTGGTGGGGTTAAAGAAAATGTTAGCTTTCATTTAGGACAGACTGAAGTTAAATCCAGTCTTTTGACTTGATGTATTACTTTATATGTCCCTGCACTAGTTAACCTGGTCAAGCTGTATAACCTGTTATGATGGTGAAGGCTGTCATGTGTCAAGAAGAGAAAACACCCATCATAATTACATAATTTGGGTAAAGTTGAATTCAAGTCAACAAAAGCATTGATTACGTGCATGTAGAAGACATTGTATTTTGTCACAGGTTCCGTGGCCCGTGTAAAATGTTTTTGTATATTTTCTGTTAAAGTCAATTGTAATGCATGGATTTTGGAATGAAAGATTAAGTGAAATAATCACGTTTTGTCAAATATTTCTTTGTGCCATTGTGTGCGTTTCTTTAAATTGTCCCAACTTGAAAATAAGGTCAACGCCATCAGCCTCATTCAGCCAGTCAAAGTCATCAAGAGCATAAGCCACTGAATAAAAAGGGTGCAGCCATTACTTAGATTTCAGAAGGATAACCTGCTATCATTACTGTCAATTACTCTCAGCTGAATTATAGTTGAGAACCAGTGGGTGGACACCAGTGCTAATATTTAATTGTAAGATAATTTGCTTTACTGCTACACATTACCAGAATTAATTCAACAATACATGAAAGTATGACGGAACCTGTGTGTCTGTGAACAGCATTGTTTAAAAAGGCACTCAGTCACGTTTATCTCTTCCTGATCTCCACTGTCATGTGTCATATACTGACAGCCAACAGCAGCTGATTTCACTGCAGCAATTTCAAAAAAAAAAAAAAAAACAGCATAAAGCAAGCAGTGAAACTACCCGATACCTCAGAAGGAACATGATGCGTTTTATTGCCTTAGCTTTGAACTCCACCTCCAATGACACAATGACTGACGTTCTCACAATGTGAAGTGTCAGACTCATAGCCCTTGTTAAAACAGCAAATCAATGAAAAGACCAAAACTAACAATGAATTGTCCTTCTAACAAGTATTTCTTGTGTAGTCAAAGCTTGATGTCACTCAGTCCTCTGTGCCAAAGAGCTCCATTGTTGTTCACAAACTATTAAAAACACCACATCAAATGAACCACGATATTGCACTGGGCGACACGTTCAATAAAAAATAAACATGGGGACTTTATTTTGAGTCAATCCCACATACACACCTAATGTGTACTAATCTGCCATTGAAAGTAGTTCCCAACAAAAGCAACATTTTCTCCTGTTTGAGTAATGTTTGGTAAAAACTACAGTGTCCAGCTGTTTTAGGAAATGTTTCAACTTTAAAAAAATAAAAATAAAAAAATGAATGTGACATGTTTTTAAAGTGCCTCAGAATTTGAAAAAAACAACCTTGAAATATTGCAAAAACCAAATCCAAGTTATCCACATTGTCTTCCACCATTTGTGGTTTAACTGGTGCTCTTTTAATTATGCCATCTTGTTGCACCCTCTTCCTCTGCAGTGGTTTAATGACACCTGACTGAAGAATTAGTGCCGCCAGCTGGGTTATCTAGATGCCCTCAACTTCTCATATTCGTACCACAGAAGTGAATGGAAACGTGTATTAATTCACGTTTTCTTTTGCAGATTTTCTTAAATTCGGTTAAAATTTGCTGGAAACCTGGCTAGTGTCAGAAAAGTATTGAGAGACGAATTGTTTGTTTAGGACAAAAAGAAAAATATAGAACACCACAAGCCTTATTCTTAAAGATATGTTAACTAAAAAAATAAAAGCCTTACAATTCCTCCGCTCTTCCATTTGATGTGGCTGTAAATGCACTGAAACTACAGCTGAGAGTCAGCTATTTAATCTCAGTCATCAGTGATGCGCAACCACGAGTGCATAAGAGAGATGCCAAACACACACTGCATTTCAGTATAATGTACCTCTAAGAGCTCATTGTTTTCCTTTTGTCTGGAGATATAGTGATAAAAAACAAACAGTCGCCTTCTAGTGAAATATAACAACCTCACCACAAGATAATAGATTAGATACTTTCGTTGTTTAAATCACATTATATGCTACCTATTGCCAATTGTTAACAGTCGTCATAACCCTGTTCTGGGAATTATGCATAAAAACACTACATATTCCCAGGATGATGAAGATGATGAGTAGCACGTACCAGGTTGTGGTCCATCTTGATAGACTCTTTAAAGACTGTCCAAACCACTGCTTCGTTACATGAAGGGGTGGTTAAGGAGCCATTGTAGCGGTAGTACTGAGCTAGGTTCACATCACCAAGCAAGTCAACAATGGAGATCTCTTCTGTGACTTCAACTTCTGAGCCTACATGGAAGCAAAAATGCACAAGATGTAATGGCACATTCATGTGTCCACATTGTATTTTTATTGTTATATGCAACGGAAAAAAGTGTGCGCTCACTGATGTTTTGAACAGCTGAAAGGTAGTTGGTCAGTTTTTTCCAGGCATCCATATCAGACGTGGGGTTTGACGTGGGATTTGTCTACAGAGGCAAACATGGTGAATGGTTAAGGAACATTTGACTACAGAGTTGCACAATCTGCTGGTTTAAGTAAGCTACACCACTTACCTCCAGATTTTCTGAACCACCGCTGCTGCTGCTTTTGGTAGCATTTGTAGCCTGGAGAATAGACATTGAGAAAAGCCTTTTACACAACTTGTTTGCAATGTCAAATTTAGACTGGAGAGAAAAGTACGATTCCCTCAGCTTATATGTACTGTGAAAAATTTCAACCAATTGCCAAAAAATGAATCATGTGTTGTCAGTTCGACAGTTTATATAGTTACAAATATTGGACTTGCATGATTAAAGACCCATTCATGGGAGGTTTTATACAGGACACAAAGGTTTGTATCTGACATGTATGACAAAACATTTCACAAAATGTTGAAGCATTTGTATTCTCATATGGGAATCCATATTAGCAACTTACATCAGGCATGAACCATACTGTAAATCGGACAAGCGAAATATATACACCTCTGTGCAGGTTTACGCACAAAATGCTTGGTGATGAACGAGACCAGGAAGAGATTGTATCTTATTAGATAATATGCTGGTATGTTGCGGTAAGTGATGTCACCTGTTGAGTTATGTCAGCCTGAACTAGTTTCAGTTCATTTAATTTATATAGCACTTTAAAAAGCAAACTGGTTTTGCACTTAAGTAAAAGCAAAGCAAGATTAAAATAGAAACAAGTTGAACACAATTGTAGCAGAGAACAAACGTTGGTCTTAAGGTGCCTCTTTAAAAAGCATCCACCGACTCAGCCTGTCTTATGGGCTCCAGCAGGCCATTCCAGAGCCGAGGAGCCGCTACAGAAAAAGCTCTGGACCCAGATAACATTCCACGGTGGGAGGATGTGAGGGGTCTGGTGGTGCAGTTGTTGTTGTAGTTTACTGTGGATTTTGTTTTGGCTCATGTTTGCCAAGTGTGAAATGTCATAGGTGTATTGTGTTGATGGGGAACATATCCCGACCAGACTACAGCACAGTCACAAGCTGCGTTTCATTAGTAGTTCCACTTCCCCTCATTCACTCATTCACTTTCCCTCAGCTCTTGGTATTATACTTAACAGCAAACGTCAGAGACACTTGGAGAGCAGAGGGAAAGCGGGCGGGGGAGGAAAATGGAACGCACCTGCCCTTGTACACTTTCAACCCAAACTGCATGGATCAACAGCCAGTTGTAGTTTTAGCGCTATACTGCTTTTTACAAATCATCAGAAAAACCTGCAGACTCATTTCAATGAGGAGAAGGCTTCTTCTGCGGGGAAATTGCAAAACGTCACCACTTGGTAATTAAAAAAACAGCAATTTTTCCATGCATTTACAGATAATGTTGTGAATAAAGAAGTCACACAAGCTGCACATTAACTGCAATTAGTTATGACATTTTTCACTAAAATATCAAGCTATCAATGAGATTTTATCTGCTAACTAGGCGAGTGAATACACACACAAGCCTACCTATAAGGCCTATAAGATATATTAGAAATTGAAACAAAAAAGTAATTTCATGCATCATTTTCATATAGATGAAAATGAGGTCATTAGCTAACTCCGGCACATTTACATTGATGTGTAAACTGAAATGTAACCATCGTTGACTCGCTCCCTCAGCCCTGAGGTTTCCCTGGAGCCGTTTCACCACCATCCACAATTACTTTTTTTTTTTTTTTTAAATGTGGGTTTTATTACCATTTGTTTTGTGACTTTTCCCAATGTGAACACACTGCACACTCAAAACCTGCTTAATATTGTGTGGGTTTGGATCACAGCTACTTACTACATAAGTAGTCTAATGCACTAAAAATTACCTCAATAAAGAATCCCAGCACTGCCAGGCCATCAGAAGTTTGAATTGCCTCATCCAGAGTTAAATCTTTCCTCTTGTTCACTATGTGCATCTGGACAAAGACACAGTTAATGACATGTGGTAACCCTGGCAAAAGCAAAATCTGTTAGAAAACAATGCCTTCACTGCAACAACACAGTAGTTCAATGCTTGTAACTACCTCCATTGGGTATCTCTTTGAATCCACTGTGTGCTCTGAGCCTTCAGAGTCATGTGACATGGACCCCCAGTGGAAGTGGAACTGAAGGGTGGAGTAGACGTATCCCAAACCTCCACCTGAGACCTCCACCATATCGTCCTTCAGTACAATCTTCACTGGAAGTTGGGTGAGAACACAAGGAAAAGTGGAAATTGCTTTCACAGACTTAAATGTGTTTCTTTTCTTAAACAAAATAACATGGACATTTTTTTTAATGTAGTGTAACCACCAGTCTACAGTTCACAACTGTATTGCTGACTCATCTTTTTCCATGCCAACAACAATGTATCATAACTAGGGCTGCAACTAACAATTATTTTCATTATCGATTAACCATTTAGTCTATAAAATGTAAAGAAATGTGAAAATTTTCCCAGATGCCAGAGTGATGTCTTCAAATTCTTTGTTTTAACCAAAACCCAAAAGATATTCAGTTTATTATGATATATGGCAAAGAAAAGCAGCATGACCTCTGCACTGAGAGGCTGGAACCATTAAATGTTTGGCATTTTTGCTTGACAAATGACTCACTGTTCAGTTATTAAAATTGTTGCAGATTATTTTTTGAATGAGTAATTGTTTAATTGACTAATTGTTGCAGCTCTAATCATAACCCTAATAAACTACAGTTAACTTAAGCTTTTGTTTTGGAATCTCAGCAGCGTCAGTTCTTATAATAGGCTGATTGTAGTTCATGTGCATACACAGATTTAACCCAAGCTTAATAAAAAGTTAGTCAATCTTTGAGTCTTTTTAGAATTAATATCCACAAAAACAGCCCATAATGTGAAAGAAATCGTTCAAACCTGAGTGTCCAGTGTTAGCGATGTACTTGATGGCGTGTTTGTCGTCAAACTTTGTAAAGGTGAAGGCATCGAGATGCTCGTCCGTCACAGTGTTCTGTGTCTCTATGTTGATGGGTGACTGGCGTTCGCCGTCGCAGTGGGAATCAGGCAGAAGGTGCCACTGAGACGGACTGTACTCTGAGGGTAGAGAGGAAAACCAACGTTCACAAGACAAGACAGCATTATTACTTTGAAACTGTCCAGTCATCCGATTTGTATATGTACAAGTTGCTGATACATACCGCAGTGATCATCATAGCACCACTGGTGACCTAAAGAATAGAAGTCATATTTAAATTTGTCAACTCAGTTATAAATATTATGGATCATATACAGTATGTGTGTGATTTTCCAACTCACTGGGAGGTAAAGGAGTTGCAGGGAAAGCAAACACTTGACGTTCATTAAGAGCTTGTGTAGGCCGATAAACATTGGTGAGTCCTGTGTTCATGGGAAACTGTTGAATCTAAGAACAGAACAAAACATACGTTTCCTCCAACAGATCCACCACACTGATGTTATTGGCAAAAAAGTAAAGTTGTTAAGGAGTAGCAGCATTTCTTAGCAGCAGAGACGGATTATGAGTTGAAAGGGCCCCTGGGTGTGCATGTCGCCATACAGAACCTGTAGTTTCTTCTTTCTTTGGTGTCAGCACAGACAAGTCATTTTAAACATCATTAAGGACACCTGTTCTGTTTCTTTAGCTTTAGGCTACTGCCTCCGTTTGTCAAAACTATTTGATATTTAACTCTGTGTGAGTTCACTTAAAGATTTATCATTGCAGAGGCGCTGGTAGATAACTTTACTGTACCACTGAAGAACGAGTGAGAGCAGCTGCTCAGCAGCAGACTCTGGTGCACCACAGTTCAGTGCTACATAGTTCAGTCTTTTCACGTGTTCAGCAATTATTTTCTAACATACATGTATAATGTGTTTAGAAACAAATCTCTGAATTTCCTTTACATGGACTTTCATTACCATTTTGAGGTACTTTTACTTGAATATTTCCATTTTATGCTGCTTTATACTTTTACTCCACTACAGTTCAGAGGGAAATATACTTTTAAATCCACAACATTTATTTGTTAACTTTAGCTACTAATTAATTACTTTGCAGATTCAGGTTAATAATGCAAAATATAGTCAACAAATAAATCATAATGTATTATTATAGGTTAGAATAAGATAAATATTTATTGATCCCTGGGGGGGGGGCAATTCACAAGCTACCCAACAGTATATAAAGTCATTAAAATTAGCCTCACCTCTACCAGCTGCAATATTAAAGTGATGGACACATTGCATCAATAATTATAATCCAGTAATATAATATACATGATTCTGAAATGGGTTATTCTGCATAATGAGTACTTTAAGTATATTTTGATGCTAATACTTTTTCCACTTTTACTTAAGAAATATTTTCAATGCAGGACTTTTACTTGTAACAGAGTATTTCTACACTTTGGTGTTGCTACTTTTACTTAAGTAAAAGATCTGAGTACTTCTTCCACCACTGGCCATCACCATAATATACTGTCACATCCAAAACCATAAAAGATGCAAGTAATTAAACTTTTACACTGGAAATCTACATGTTTCAACTAAATCAGGACATTTCTTAGGCAACACCTTTAAATTATAATACAATATTACAGTGTTGCAATAAATGCTACTTTTATGAAGGATATAAATCGTTGATTTATATATTGTTGCTGTACTAAAATACAATTCTCTGACTGTTCTAAGTGTTTCACAGACTGGTATGCTTGAAGCTGAGTTCAAAGAGTCATGCACCTGCTGAGCCACATGCAGCCGAGAAAAGGGCACACGCATGTGTCATGTGCACCTTACTATCTACCAGGGACTGATGGTTGTCAGGTGGATAAGATGGAGAGAGATTACATGCAATTTTTATTGCCCAACATTTTCTATTGTTGTTAGTGTCAACAGAAAATAAAACAAGCCTGATTATCAAACGAGATCGGCGAACCAGACACCAGCATGTACCAGTATGTCCCAGCACGCGTCTTTGTTATCTAGTGACGTGTGTCTGCATGCATCAGTGGCTGCTTGTGTAACAGTTTGTGATTCCACTCGCCATAGGTCATCGCAATTCTTTACTGGTTCAGCTGTACAGCGTGACTAAGCAGTTCTTAAATGATGTTCTTCTCCAGATGTAAATGACACACACAAATAAGGAGCTTCCTGTTCAGTATTTCCTCATACGACTCAAGACTGGTGAACTTGGTTCAACATGTGGCGATGGCAGGGAGAGAATATAGCTGTCATTGTGATTGCCTGAGGGAAGAGACACAGCAAACGACACCACACTCAATGTCCAATGTGGACAGATTGATCGATCTAATGACTGTTAACTGATTGTTTTAACTGCAGTCTAAGGTTCATAAGTAAAGTAGATCAATGTAGGTGCTGCAACTTAATGTTAGATGTAAAATAGGCTGCAACGAACCGTTAAGCTTTAGATTAAGGCCCGCAACGTCCAGCATAACTGTACCAGTACATATAGTGATACACAGCCTACATGTAGGTACAAGGGAACAAGATGTGAAGTTAGGCTGTGTTGGCTAAACATGGCCTTTCCTCCTCTTATCCTGTAAAAGGGAGGTTTCCAGCCTGCCCGACTCACCAGATTTTTGTTGATGCTGATTGGCTCTTGAAAGACGGTCCACACGACTGCTTCACTGCAGTTGGGGGTGGTCAGTGAGCCCATGTACCGATAGAACTTTGTGAGGTCTACATTTCCAATCAAGTCATCGATAGAGATGGCGTGGTTTATGTTAACCTCAGTGTCTGTGAAAAGATGCAAGAAACAAAAATGAATGTGATTAAATGAAAGTCACAAAGATTTAAATGCACCAAAATAACAGCGTCCTTAGTTTGATGCCATCAACATGATCATAAGTGCCTCAACCCAACCTCACCTTCAAAATAAAAGCACACACAGACTGTAAGAAGTATATTGTCAAGAACATATCTGAGCACAGGCGTGGCAAATTACAAAGCCTCAAATTTTATGACCGGGCATGTCACAAGGTTTCAGCATAATGTTTTCTCACTCAAATATGTTGGCACTGAACAGGTCTCAGATGGCATGCTAACATGACATCTGATGATGTCCCTGGGCAAAATGTGTCAAGCTTTAATTAAGCTGTGACCATCATGTTGGGAGAAATGCAGCAGGCTTGGGATGTCACCCGTTAGTGTGAAGGTATGTACGTACATACACTACATACCTTGACACCTGCTTTTGCAATGCATACTGCTCCAGATCTGAAACAGCGCAATTATTGCTGTATTTCAGTAGCACACATGACATCTGAAACCAGACAAACACATACCTGTGATGTTTGTCAGGTAAGATGTGAGCATGCTCCATGGTCCCGACATATCCCCGTCCTCTGTTGCCTTTAGGGAGAAGACTTTATAATTACACTTGCAATATTAGTTTGATAATGTGCAAATGAACCCTCCTACATTGTGCATGTTTGTTTTGATAATTGTGTTATATGGGAGGGGGGCAGTATTTGAGTGACCTGTGATGTCAAGGGGTAAAAATCTGGGTCATCTGCAAAGCCAGTTTCATAGGTGCAACCTATTTCAAATGAGCAAGCTGAAATTCTGCAAAAATGTAAACATTTTAGTGACGTTTTCAACACACAATGTTTATTGAAAGGTTAGTAATTATAAGACTTTTCTTTGGAATAATAATTTAAAGTGTAGGACATACATTTATGAAAAACCCCAGAACAGTAATTCCCTCCGAGTCCTCCGTGGCCTGCTGCACAGTGAGACCTTTCTTCAGACTGACTATGTGCATCTGCAAAAGATTACATGAATTCATAAGACAAAGCAAGTTAAATAAAAAATGCACACAGTCTATAAAGAGGAGAGGCATAAGGTCTATAGTAAATGCCAAACATTACTGTACCTCCATTGGATATCTGTACCCATCAATCGTGTGCTCTGAACCTGGATGATGTTCTTTATCGCCCCAGTGAAAGTGAAACTGAATTGTAGAATATGTTCCATTAAGTCCACCTCCACTTACTTCAACTTCATTTTCCTCCAGTATGCATTTCACTACACATGGGAAAGATGGAGAAGTGTGTTTAGGTAGTTACAGTCTGAGTATACAGACATTACACATTCTTAATTATGTGAATTGCTTTCTGCCCTTTCTATTCTTCCGTAACAAACACTGTATACAGCACACTGTCTGCTGCACAATTCAAAGGCGAGGACAAAAAGGCACTTGGAAGTCTCAGTTCGTGTACCTGTATGTCCATTGTTTGTGATGGACTTGATGACGTGCTGAGAGGTGAAGTTGACGAAGGTAAAATCAAGCAGGTTATGGTCAGTCTCAACATCGCTGGTGACTACATCAATAGGAGACTGCCTTTGTTCTCCGCAGAAAGAACCGTACATTTCTTCCCAGTGGGACGGGGTGTTGTCTATGAAAGTTACAGATGCTCTTAATACCACAAACTAATGGTTTGATCCAAATCATTCAGTAAGACAGACAATTTCTGTCCTTACTTACCGCAGCCAGTGTAGCACCATTCGCTTCCAGCAGCTGAAACGGACATATAGCCAACATAGTGTGAATATAGTGCGGGAGCCAAATGATACAAGAAGCATAAAATGTTAGATATATCATAAAAAAAATAACAAATGTTACCACAGGAAGCAGAATTGGGTAGAGCTCATCAATACAAATATTTCCATTAAGTAGAAATGAATGTATTTTACTCACCACATTTTACCAAAGCTCCCAGACTCAGACACAGCAGAAGGGAGGAGAGATACATCTTCAGGAGGAAAAGGAAAGCTGTTATCTGTTGTAAGTTCTTGAATTGGATTTTATAGGCATTTCACGTCTTTTTCCTGTCTGAAGTAACCAAGTTTTGAGAAAGAAGAAACAGCTTTATACCAGCCTCAGTGATATCTAGCTGGTATACTTAATGATTATGCCCTACAGTATGCTACCTTTAATAAGTCAAAGAATATTAATCATTTCATTCAAGCTGCATACGTGTGCGAGTCCATCACTGAACTAAAATCCCATTTAAGTGCACTAAGATACCGAATAAACTGAGGTCTTGCAAGAGCATCTGAAAGGCAGGCGTGCATATAATGTGGAGGTGATTGATACCAGATGGCTTGACCAAAGTACTCTACTCAAAATGTCAAAGAATAAAAACTTTGTGGAGCAAGAAGAAAAGAATGCTATTTGACAGTTCATGTGCTGACAAATCATCCTACCTTACCGTCCAGGCCTGAAGTCCCTAAGGCTTAAAAAAAAATAAAATTGTATGTTAGAATGAGGTGTCACATGAAAAACATGTGTCCGTTTCTAAATAAGTCCATCAGTGAGGAGAACGTGACAACGTGTCCCCGTACGTTTCAAGATAGTGATATAGAGTAGGGACAATGGTATA